>CM060953.1:147477370-147734870 GCA_030765055.1 Mantis religiosa
GAAGCTGCTGAACTTGAATTGCAAGTTTTGAGTTATGATGTACAGAGACATACAGACAATTTTTTAGAGTGCATTTTTTTATTCAGGGCACCTCAAAGCATTCATTTTCAGTGAAATTTTGGTATGGAAGTTTTAGGTAGAGGAAAATACTTTCTCTACCTAATATGTATGAGGGTTGGCTGATAAGCCCTGGGGCTCACAATAATTTTTTTTTTATTTCTCAACATAATCTCCAGAAAACTAATACATTTGTCATATGGGTGTTCTAATTTAATTAAACCACCTCTGTAGTGTGATTTACCAGGTCCTCAAAATAGTTATTGACTGCAACAACAACTTCCTTGTTATCGAGATTTAACTGTCATCAAAGCAAATAGTTTCAACCCAATTCCACACAAACATGCAACCATCAACAGTCTGACACACAGATTAGTAAATCTACCTCTCAGCCAGCAAGAATATCAAAATGAATACCATAAAATCTTAAAAACTGCAATTAAAAATGGATATGGAAAAAACCTTGTAGATAAAAAACTAAAATTATTCAAACTTCAAAAGAGATTAAAACAGATCACAGCTCTCACACCAATAAAACAAGAAATTAGATTTGCTAAATTTACTTACCACCCCTGGGCCACAAAAAAGTTCCAAAAAATATTCAAGAAATACAATATAACATTGGCACCAAAAAACAATTACAACATTAAAAACCTACTTCACAGTAATAATACTGATAAGATAAAACCAGAGGAAAAGTCAGGCATTTACAAGATTAAGTGTAAAGACTGAAAAAATTTACATAGGGAGGACAAAAAGAAACATAGGCACTAGAAAGAAAGAACACTTAAGATACAAAAATATTGATAAGTCCGCAATAGCAGCTCATTTCTGGTCTGGAAATCATGAAATTGAAGATAGCACAGAATTACTAAAATACGTACAAAAACATAGTGAACTCGTCATATGGGAGAGGATATACATAGAAAAACATAAAAACCAACTAATGAACTTTGAAATCCCGCTAGAAGAGAATCCCACATTTCAGTTCATCACTAAATCAACAGATGGCAGCAACAACCCCAGAATTACCCACACCGCTGGATCTAGCTTCAGTTGCACAAGAGCCGTAGATGCAAACGAAGATTTGCGAAACATGTCCTCAAAATAGGTACGAAAGTGAAGCAGATGTGTAAAAAATACGACTCATCTAAAATTTAATAACTTCCTTGTTGCTGTGTAATCTTCATCCTTCTTCATTTTGAGGTTTGGGAATAGATAATAGTCACTGGGTACTAAATCTAGCAAATAGGGTGGATTTTCATGCAATTCAAACTTTAATTCACACATTTTTCCCACTGCAATGACTGAACAAGGGCTGGAACATTGTCATGAAGAAACAAAATCATTTTCTTTGCCAAATGAGGTCTTTTTGTTTTCACCTCATCACTCAAACGGTGCGGTAAGCTTGCATAATAGTCACCAGTGATTCTTTTACCCTTTCCAAGTAATCAATAAAAATAATTCCCTGTGCATCCCAGAAAGCACTTGCAGAACCTTGCTAGCTGATAAAACTGACTTTTTTTTTGGAGTTGGTGATTTACTTTCCGGAGTGTAGTAATGTATCCAAGTTTCATCTTTCATCCGTGGTAATAGACTGTCTCAGAAAATAACTGGGATTTTTATGGCAGAGTTCCAAATTCTTAACAGAAACCGTTTTTCTTTGCAACTTTTGATCAGGTGTCAACAAGTGTGGCACCCATATGGCACAGACCATGTGAAACATTACTTAAAATATTACCTACACATTACTTTTATATGTTTACAGCCTCTCAAACAACATCTGCAGTCTTCCAGTACTAAATGATGAATTTTTTCAATGATCTCTGAAGTTGTGACTTTCACAGAGTCCAGAGCGAGGCTTATCACTAGTGCTTATATGTCTCATTTTAACTCTGCAACCCACTTTTTAATCATTGTATATGAAGGGGCAGAGTCTTTTAATGTACTGTCCATTTCCTTCTTGATTTCTTTAGGCATTAAGCCTTTAAAATGGAAGTATTTAATCACAGCTCATTTTTCCAAATTCTCCATTTTTGTGAAACCTCTACACTTGTCTTCTTTAAAATGCTGTCATTAAAATACTAACCAAGCTATTGACCTGTAACAATGCATACAAATTAGTCTAGAGTTAAACTATATGATGATATCTGTCAAACTAGCCCAGTGGCATGATCTCTATGTGAGGCCCGGAACTTATTAGCCGACCCTTGTACATGGCAGAGAAAGTAAACATGAGGTGGTAGTTATCTAATGAGCAAAAAATTAAAATATTCTTGCAATGTTTGAGCGACCAAGATTTTAAATTGGTTTTGATGAAAACAGTGCCAAAAAAATTTTCACAAGTGCTGCACGCAGTGAAGAGAATGGCTGATCAGTGGATTGGTGACATGCAAAATTCATAGACCAACTGGCAAGAATGTATAGATTTCCCTGAGCTATTGAGCCAATTGATAGTACTCATACAGGATGTAACAAAAAGGTATGTCAAAACTTTGGGAGAACTTTTCTTGTATATAGATGATAAAAAAAAGTTATATGAATATAGGTCCAGAAACTGTTTATTTCCATGGTAGAGTTCCTTTTCTACAACTGTATTTACATAGTGATATGTACATATAATATGTAACTGTCCTGTGGCCATAATCCCATAACCGAACAGTGGTTTAACTGTGCAGTAGGCATTCTGCTTCACGTTCAAGAGGACCCAAGTTTGAATCTTGGTCAGGTGAGTTATCTGGATAAGATTTCTTCCAGTGTCTTCCTTTATTCTGAAAGATGAATGTCAGATAATTCTATGCTTTATGGACCCTGGGCTCATTTGAGCATCATTTCACCTGTTTCATTAATCATCCTATATGACTTAACGGAGGATATGAATTAAAAAATAATAATTCACTTTTACATCTGGTTAAATTACGTGATGATGCATTTTACCATTGTCACTGTGCTACAGTACAGTACGTAGTCTGCTCGATAGGCACCGATACTCAGTTCATGCACGATAGAGTTCCTTGGAATTTCAGGCTTTCTGTCCATTGATTTATGAATAGCAGGTTTCCTGCTAGATGGATAGGAAGAGGTGGACTAATACTGTGGCCTCCACACTGACCTGACTTAATTCCACTAGACTTTTATTTCTGGGACATTTCAAATCTCTTGTTTATGCAACTCCTATTGCAGAAGTAGAGACTCTTTGTGTTTGTATCTCAGGCAATACGAAATTTTCCAGGCCTTACTCAGCACATTAGGGAATCCATGCAATGGCAGGTTAATGGATATATAGGAGCTAACAGAAGCCGTTTTGAACATGTGCTGTGATTTCCTGTTTTCCCACCATTCTGTCATATAGTGCCTTGTACCTATGTGCAGTTCAGCTCTAGAAAAAGTGTTCTAAAAAGTAAATAAACAATTTCTGGACCTATGTTCATATAATATTTTTATTTTCTATCTGCAAGAAATGTTTTCTCAAATTTTTGACACACCTTTTTGATACACCTGTATATTAAGAAATTAAGGGATAAGTATGGAGATGAATATATATAAAGAAAAAACATAGTATTATGTTCAATCAGGCTACTTGCACCGCAGCTGAGGAATTCACGTGTTGATTTTATGTGGCCTGAATTTGTACATGATTCCAAAATTTGGAGAAAGTGGCATATTTTTAGGGTGATTACAATGCAACTTGTCCTCCGCAAACTCCAGAGCAGAGAGTTTACAACCACATTAAAAAGGAGGGAGCTACTAAAGAAAGGTGTTTCAGACAAATGAAACAAGGCTCTCCTATGCTACACAGTAAGATTTTCCTAACCGCTGAAAAGATACCATGTTTTGTTTCATAATTTACAATGCAGTCAAAAAAACTTGCCTTTGCATTAAGCCTTATTTTCATATTTTGCACTTTCTTGGCAATCTGTGGCTCATTGAGCAAAAGGTTACATTTTGCCAGGTTTCATACTTAATTTCAATTAAAACACTGTATTATTGTTTCTCACATTCAGCAGCTGTCCCAGACAACAACATAGGATATCTGTTTATCAGAATTACAAATTCAGAATGGAACTCAAGATTTTCAGAGGACCTTATTCTTGCAGCACTGAAACAAACTGTACATGAACATGGGCATGACCTACCATTTTAAATAAAAATTACTATGAAATTGATTATTAAGCTGTATGCGCTGGGTTATCAGAAACTTATTGCACCTGAACTGACAAAATCATGATATACAACTCAGTACAATGTTTTTTCATTTCAAAGATGATATCATTCTTCCATTACCTCACAAAACTCCACTTACCTTTTTATTCACATCATCCCTTTTCTTTAGCCTAACTCATTCACAGTGATTTTCTACAAGATTTAATGTATGTTATAGTGTATGCATATTATATGCTCTTTCTGGTAAGAAACAAATAAATTAAAATATGAAATTAAAAAAGAGCTTACAAATATCTCTTTGAGAAAATAAAGGTATTTTAAATTAAAATAATGCTTGAAAATCTTTGCCTGACCTCCTTAAATTGTGCACGACTAAAATTGAAATTTGTTATTTACTACACCTTTTGTGATTACTGTGTATATATACATATCACACAAACACACACATATGCACATATGTAATTACTCAGCTCTCACACATCTGTTGCTAAACACTATATTTCGTTAAGGAAACTTGAAAAAATGGATTTTAAATTAAGTCTTCAACTCCAATTTTTATATGGAATATGTACTTCCTCTGTCAGCTACCATATACAGGTATAAGTTTGCAAGCTTTGGAAAATACAACAGTAATACAACACGAGTTATACAGTACTTAAGGTCCAATAACTTACACATAAACATAAATAAGACAAATTACATTCAGTTTCAAACTCCACAGAACAGGTCGCCATCAAATACAAAGATAATAATTGAAAAGAGGGAAGTAAATGCAGTAGATAGCGCAAATTTTCTAGGACTAATTTTGGATAAAAACCTAACATGGGACAAACACATTGATCATATATGCAACAAAATGAGCTCAGGGTTATTCGTAATGAAAAAAATAATTAACATAGTGGATGTTAATACACAATGTTATATTATGGATTGATATCCCGCATATATCATATGGGTTAACGTTGTGCATTAACCGAGTATTCCTTCTCCAAAAAAGAGCAATAAGACTAATTATGGGAATGAAACAAACAGACTCATGTAGGCAAACCTTCAAAGACCTAAATATTTTAACTGTATATGCACTTTACATATATGAAGTAAGAGTAGAATTATTTAACAGGCAAGATAAAGGTAAAACAAATAAACAAATACATGATCACTACATCAGAGGAAATACAAATTTTCATTTAGTCGCACTGGTTAGAACTATATAAAACCAGATCTACTGCTGCAACTCATGAACTGTATAATAAACTCCCTACCTACTGAAAAATATTCATAATCTAAAAATATTCAAGAAAAAATTGAAGAATTATTGTATGGAAGATTGCTATTATTCAATTGACGAATATCTTAGATAATATTGACTAAATAAATAGTATTTGTATAATATAAGTGTAATAGTGTATAGTTTATGATTTATCATTGTAATTAATTAGGTTATTTTAGAACTTGTTTATGTAGATATTAAACTATGTGATTTTCTGGTTGCACATATTTAATTTGACGATGCTTTGATTATGTTTTGTATTCTTTTAAGCAGATAATGAATGAATGAATGAATGAATGAATGAATGAATATGTAACCAGAAGAAAAGTTGAAACTTCATCAGTTTTTCTAAGCACTAATAGAAAATATTTTCTCTCATGCATAAAATTTAATGTTCCATTTTATTTGATTTTTTTACTATTCCTAAGTCATTCTATGAATGATGGTAAAGAAAGTTAATTGTATCTCTACCTTATATAAAACTTAACAGTCCGATCTTATCACATTATTGAAAAGAAGGATATAAGTACTGAGGAACTTTGTTTTTTTTGGTCCTCAAGAGCACTGAACACGTCATACAATTAAATCATACATGCAGTATGATTAATAATATATTAAGCACTAAGAATAATATTTATTTCCATCTTTATTTATACAAGAAAAAATGAAAATTTGTGAACCGCCACCATTTTAAGAGTAAACTTTGCATCATGCATTAAAGTAGGGCATCAATAACTAATAAGTGTAAATCACCATCACATGCATTTTGCCCTGTGTATTGAATATTTATCTATTGAACGAGATATTAACAACTCCCTCCATAGTATACAAAGAGCATATAAAAATGACTATCAATCTACGATTTTCTGTTGATTAGGATTGCTCAATAGTTTTAGATAACATGGAAAGTTATTAAAAATTTTTAATAAAAAATCCTATCTGGAAACATTTTAAACTATTTGCTGGCCTGTGCAGATCAGCTGCATGTCTCATACTACAGTCATACACAGCAAGTTTTATCTGTAAGATGGCTGAAGAGAGAATATATGTTTTCACCAAAAAGAATAAGAATTTTTTGGGTTTCAAATAATGGCCTACAGAAATGATGGGCCCAATGCCTCAAAAAAGTATATGAAGCTTTTTTGTGATTACAAGTTGTAATTACAGCATTTATATACAACTGTTTAAAGTATGCTGAATTATCCCCAAAAGATAATTCCATGTGGCATCAGGGAGTGAAAGTAGGCAAGATATGCTATTCCTTTCTTGGAAGTGTTGAAAACAGTGTTATGATAAATTAAATTTAAGGGGAGTCGATTAAATACACTTAACAACACTTACTTTTAAATTTTTCCGGAACATGTTTCAGAGACTTTGCCTCTGTCGATGGCCGGCTGAGGATAGAGGCAAAGTCTCTGAAACATGTTCCTGAAAAATTTAAAAGTACGTGTTGTTTAGTGTCATTAATTGACTCCCTTTAAAGTTAATTAAGATATGCTATTCTTCAGGCAATTTGGTTAAGCAGATTTTTTAAATTTCTTAATGCAAAGCAAACAGAACTAAGCTTTAGTATGATAAGTATTTATTTTGTCCAACTAAGCTCTTCAACTATTTAGTGTTCAAGAAATTTTATGTAGAAAATTTTAGTTATGGTGTAATTGCTATATCAAATTTATTAATTCACTTACTTGCTTAAGCTTTGTTTTTAATTAAATAAAGTTTGTTTTACTGTAGTTTAATAATAACTTATTTGCTTCAAACCAAATGTTGAAATGTTCCAATGCTTTTTGAAAGAATCTCTTAGGTGCTGTAAATATAGCATATTACAAAATATAGTATGTTATAAATGATGACATATGACATTTTCAATGTCCCTGAGTTTTGCTCATGGTGGGAGCTAACAAATACAATAGTATCATCTGCAAAAAGCACAGCTATTGAATCTCATGAGAATATATGTCAAGACATTTATACACTTATAAACAACAAAGGCCTGAGTATAGAACATTGTGCGATACATTTAATAAACACCTGTTTCAGAATCATAATTATTTATCCTGGATTCATGGATTCTATTCATTAAGTAAGATTTGAACCATTTTAATGATCTCATTGAAATCATTTTGCAGCAAAATATCCTAATGGCAGTTCTTTCTTATCCAGGACTTTCATTACTTCATAAGGTAGCATATATATATATATATATATATATATATATATATATATAGCATTTTTTGTTGCCTATTTCATTTTTAAATCCAAATTGAGATGACAGATGTTAACTCCTTGTATTTTATATCCCAATTATATGCAGCTTTCTCGCTACTTTTAGAAAAGCCACCAAGAGCAAGATGAGCCTGTAACCGTAAGTCAGGCTACTTCACTTTTATGAAAATATATTCAATTTAAGAAAATGATTGCATATATGACTAAAAGGCTTTACTCATCTCTAGTAGGTAATATTTTAACAATTTGGTACTTATCTCATCATAACCATGAGAAGTTTAGCTTTTTAGGAGATAATAATCTTTTCTATCTCCCTGGCACTTGATAGGTAGTTGATCCCAAATTTACAATTAATTTTGGTATACTTTTTTTTTTTTTTTTTTTAAATTTTAAGGTTGAATTTGTATCAGATCTATTTGTCAGATCTTTAATTTAAGTGCATTTTATTAAAGATGATATAGTTTTAGAGAATTATCTCAGCAGATTTTCAATTTTAATTTCATATTTTCAATTCCTAAGCTTCTAGTTTCTGTCAGTTTAAGCAACTAAGAAGACTCGACGTTCAAAAGTACGGGTACAGCGGAGTTATCACCTCGGAAGGCAAAAGTTTGAATCCTGACTGTGCTATGATTCTTCAGTTTGGTTGAGTAGACGACCGTTGTATTTTTTTCATTGGCAAGCCCCCTTTCAACACGTTAGGCACAATAAATGCCTGTTATTCAACGAAAATATACATCGAGCAATTAAAAAGAAATTGTAAATCGCTGCAGTTTCAGGCAAACCTTGACATGCACAGAGCAAATACTCATTGTACAAAACTTACGTATCTGCTATTTTCGCGTACACAATTTTCTCACAAAGAAAGATAATCAGAAATGCATACAATGGCTTTCCCATAGCCTGCATTTTTAAAACATTTCTTTTCAAATGATGTGTCACTTATACACTATTCAGTTATATTCCTGTGATTTTCAGCCTTATCTGTCAAAAATTTTGATCATTATATACAGTAGCAGAAATCAGAATGACAACAGCTACGCTACAGCTGTTTAGCCTTTCCCACGCATTTCTTTTGTTATTTTTATGAAAGGTAAGTTCAGGTAAGTTTTAGAGTTCTTGAGAAATGTTATGCAGCTTTTGTTAAGCAAATAAATGCATGCATTAATTACACATGTTATAAATGGAAATCTGAAAAGAAGTTAAGACAAAATTTGCATACGTTTGTTCACGTGTCTCACATTTTAATTAAAGATATTTGGGTTGGCTGTATTGTACACGATTGTACAGTAGATCCGGTGCTCCACACTGTGGCTCCACATGTGAAATCCGCGCTACCGTATAGCCACCGTGTACCTTTAACATTAAGTTTGGTGCTGTGTTTTGGTGACTTTGGTGTTCTGCAAGGCCGGTGTTCTGTGATCAAACACGTGGACACGTGTTGTATTGCGTGTTGTCATAATTTGAAGTTTTATGGTTGTCAGTTATAAGCAAATATGAATGGCGTCTGATTTTTAGCATTATAAAATGCCACCTTTTAAGACATTGTTTCGTGCATTAAGTTCAGCTTAATAGAAAAAGTGAGATTTTGTGCGTACCTGTTTTTAAAACGATGAAAGGCAGAGGTGCATTAATCGTTTTTGAGGGCTGTGACAGATCAGGAAAAACTACGCAATGCAGGAAACTTTTGGCGGCATTTTTGGAGCGGAATATAAAGTCAGAGTTTTTATGCTTCCCAGGTAAGCAGAAATAGCCTCTGTAGTAGCGTGTTTGCCGTACATTCAAAAGGTCCCAAGTTCGAATCTCGGTCAGAGTGAGTTATCAGGATAAGTTTTTTTCGGGATTTTCCCTTATCTTAAAAGATGAATGGGCAACTGTAAGCTTTATGCACCCTGAGCTTATTTGAGTATCGTTTCCATCATTTCATTCATTGTCCGTTATGACTTAGGCTGGAAGACATTAATTTAAAAACGACAAACAGATACAAAAAAATAAGTATATTCATAAAATTGTTCCTCACATTTTACGAAAATCTAGTGTACTTGGCCCATCCGGTTTTTCCTGCCTAAATACTGATGTATTCCTGAAGATGAAATCTTCTTGCCTTGTGCAGCTTGCTTCACAATTGCCAGCAAATGTGTTGAATGTATTGGGTTCAGGGTTCTAAGTAATAATCTGATTCAATCCTACATATCTTAACAGAATGCAATATGTACAACTGAAGTGTAAACAAGGTGACTTAGTTTCAAAACTTGTAGAGGTACGGTCCAGCTTGCCCCAGCTCTATTTGGGAACTTTGTTTATTTTTTGTATAAACAATATAAAAACTGTGGTACAGGATATTGTAGCTATTGTATGCAGAAGATGTCACACTGGGATTTAGCAACAGCGATTTAGTAAAACAAGAAATCAATGTGAATTTGACTTCCAATATCGTGGAACAGTATTTTAATGGTATCAGGCTGTGTACTAATGCACAAAAAAGCGAATTCTATTTTACTTTAAGAAACCTGCATTTGAACTTCAGCTTAATATAGGCAATAGTCTAGTCCAATCTGTAAATATTTTAGGTTTAGTCCTCAATGGCAAGTTAACTTGGAACAACCACATTGAGAAACTAGAAAGTAAATTAAGCTCAGGACCCTTTGTGCGGCAATATTTAGCCAATTTTCTCTCAGTAGATACTAGCAAGTTAGTGTATTTTGAATTAATATATTCACACATTTCTTATGACATCGAACTGTGGGACACACATCCAAAGTAAACTTTAACAGAATTTTTCTCCTACAGAAAAGAGCTGTCAGATACCCTGCATATTTATTTAGTGAACAATACTTTTTGTACATAATTGGAATACAACATCCACTAATTCCAATATCCATACATATGAAACAAGGGGAAAAAATAACTATATAGTTAATGATCATAGGCTAAAACTTTTTGAACATAAGTACCATTATTTTGGTCCAAAACTACTTAACAAGCTTCCAGAAAGCCTAAAATATACTGTGTCAGCTGCTATGTTTAAATCTAAACTAAGCTCTTGATGCAGAGCCTATCATAATATAGATGAATATTTTGATGATAACTTTAATGATATTGAATAGCTTATGTTTGTGTGTATGTAGATGTGTTTGAGAGAGAGGAGGAATTACAAATTGTTTGACAATGTTTGTTAAACGTAATATATACTGTTTGTATTATGTTATACTGAGCAATAAATTGATCGATTGAATGAGTTTTCTCGCAGAGGTCCCTTGGCCTGTGAAGAAATGTAGGGTAGTTTTAAGCTCTTTGAACCCGGGCATATTTGAGCATCATTTCTCCTCATGCAGTGTGATTGTTCAGAATGAGAAAACAGTTGCACTTCAGTATGAGTGATGGTTACTAAGGTGATCATTGGATTTTAGCTACACTGAATGATTTGGCTATGCATTGTGCAAGACATTACTTTTTTCAGATCGCTCCACTGCTGTTGGCAAGCTGATTAACCGTTATCTGATGAAAGAAATTGATTTTCCAGACCAGGCCATCCACCTGCTGTTCACCACAAACAGATGGGAACTAGAGTAAGTTTAAAACAATGCCAGTTGTGAGTTTTCATAATATGTTTGTGAATTCAGTGTATAAACATATAGGTGAAACTTCATGATTATCTCTAAAAGTACAAGTTTCATTTTAGTCTTTTTAAAGATTTAACTTCTCAGGTTTGGTTTCGTTCTTGTCTTTGGGGTATTCTACCTACTTTGGCTAAATGATAGTTTTAAGATGTTGTTGACAAGCAGAAAAAAGCTGTAAAATTGGATGGAAGGGAAGTGAATTTAATGTTGACAAGCTTTTCTGTTATGAATATTGTAACGCGGGCGTTGGAACACCCTATGAAAGCAGCTGAGAGCGGGAGACGAGGGAGGTCAATGTTAGCTACGCCCTCCCCTCGTTTGTCTTATAGTGGTGACAGGGACGACTGGGGAAAGAAACATAATTGTGCGGTCTGTTTCTCTTCCACCTGGTTCCAGAAATTACGGGATCTTTCATCATCTGGAAACGTCTAGAAGACGGCGAGATGCCTATAAAAGGGCTGCAGCTAGTCAGTCAGTGAGTCAGTTGGTTAGTGTGTGAGTGAGGACAGTTCTTGGTGTAAGAAGGCAGTGTTCGTCAGTGACGTGTTAATGAACGAAAGGATTGTGCAACGGAAGACTGTACGTAACTGTGAATGGGTACCGGAGCTTACGTAACCGCGAGGCCAAGTGAAATTGTAACGGACGAACTGGTGAATTGTAATTGTGTGCAGTACGCAATTTTGCGTAATTGGCAAGTGTTAAACTGTAAGTCGGTAGAAATAAAGGACATTGTTGAGTGGTGTAATTGGACTTTTCATTCCACGAACCCACAAAGTCACACTGGTGTCAGGAAGCGGGAAGATAACATCACCGAACATTACAGCCATGGACGCGGCATTGGAAATTTTTTTGGAGAAGATGATGGAAATGATGGCCGAATTAACAGAGAAGACGGAAGCGGCAAGTAACAGCCTGGCCGCGAAGCTGGAGACTACAAATAACAACCTCACCGCCGAGTTGAAACAAATGAAGACGGCCAACGACAACATCACCGCAGAGTTGAAACAAATGAAGACGGCCAACGACAACATCACCGGGAAGATGGAAGAAATGAAGGCCGAATTAACAGCGAAGATGGAAACGGCAAGCAACAACTTGGCCACGACAATGACCGCAAAGATGGCCGAACTGACAACGGAGATGAGGGAGGCGAACGAGGTCCTCGCCGCCAAGTTTGAGGAACGGTTGGCCGGCGTGAGGGATGACGTGACGGAGCTGGGCAAGCGGATGGGCCAAGTAGACGACCGCCTTAATGATTTAGAGGAAAAGGCCGACAACATCGCAAAACCCCTCACCCGCCTGACGGAGGAAAACCGGCCTTATGTGTGGACGGAGGACGCCGGAGACGCTTTCCAGCACCCGAAGGGGACCCTGTGCAGTGCTCCAATTTTGGGTTTCCCACAACCGGGTGGCGCCTTCATTGTGGACACCGACGCTAGCGACCATTACATTGGAGGTGTCCTATCGCAGATCCAGGACGGCCATGAGCGCACAAGAGTGGAAGAGAAGGAGCGTGCCGCAGCAGTCCGAGTAGTTGTGGCAGTGCCTGCTGAAGGCTGGGATAGCGCAGGCCTGAGGAGGGAGCAGCTGGCGGACGCAGACTTGGGGCCACTCTTGAGGGAAGTGGACGCAGGGACGAGACCAACCTGGGAGGACATCGCACCGAGGAGCGCCACCTACAAGTCGCACTGGGCAAAATGGGACTCGTTGAAGACCAGAGTGGGCGTGCTGTTCCGGGTATGGGAGTCACCCGATGGGAAGGCGCAGAGAGGACAGTTGGTACTTCCCCGGAGCAAGGTCCCGGAAGTCTTGGAGGAAGTGCACGCCGGTACTTCAGGAGGACACCTGGGAGCGAACCGAATGATTCACAAACTACGGCAGCGCTACTTCTGGCTGAGACTCCGAGCAGATGCTGGTGGTACACCTGGACCGCCTCGCACGCTACGATGGGGCTGTTCGGGGCGAACAGCTTTGAGGAGGGAGCAGTGTAACGCGGGCGTTGGAACACCCTATGAAAGCAGCTGAGAGCGGGAGACGAGGGAGGTCAATGTTAGCTACGCCCTCCCCTCGTTTGTCTTATAGTGGTGACAGGGATGACTGGGGAAAGAAACATAATTGTGCGGTCTGTTTCTCTTCCACCTGGTTCCAGAAATTACGGGATCTTTCATCATCTGGAAACGTCTAGAAGACGGCGAGATGCCTATAAAAGGGCTGCAGCTAGTCAGTCAGTGAGTCAGTTGGTTAGTGTGTGAGTGAGGACAGTTCTTGGTGTAAGAAGGCAGTGTTCGTCAGTGACGTGTTAATGAACGAAAGGATTGTGCAACGGAAGACTGTACGTAACTGTGAATGGGTACCGGAGCTTACGTAACCGCGAGGCCAAGTGAAATTGTAACGGACGAACTGGTGAATTGTAATTGTGTGCAGTACGCAATTTTGCGTAATTGGCAAGTGTTAAACTGTAAGTCGGTAGAAATAAAGGACATTGTTGAGTGGTGTAATTGGACTTTTCATTCCACGAACCCACAAAGTCACAATATGAAGTGTTAAAATGTAGTAGGCCAGTTATAATAAAAGTGTATCGAGAAGATATTGACACATTGCTTCACTCACACTGTTTTTCACAGGACATGTTTAAAGAGCTGTTGCTCCTATCTTCACCTGAGTCTCAACTAGTGCAAACTGTAGTGGTTTCCTCTTTCTCCGTATCGTTGATAGATGGCATGATGTATTTGTCAAACATGTCCAGTGGTGGAGTTTCAAAATTCATGATTCTATGATGATTTTTATTAATGAAGATTTTTTCCCATAGGGAAAGATCTGTGGGCTGATTAACACGTGTTATTAAAGCTGTCTCCAAGTTAATGTAATGTCTGGTATTCAGAAAAAGAAAAGCAACTGCTGATTTTTCTATTTCACCATTTTTATTGTGTCTTATATGTTCTTTAGTTCTGATATCAATATTTCTGTTTTTCTATATATATTTTAGCACAAGTTTCACATTTCATCTCGTAGATTCCTGGTTTTTCTTTTGTAGTAATTGAATTTTTGGGAGGGCCTTTTAACAAATTTCTGATATTGAATCTATTTTGAGGTGCAAGAACTATGTTCTGTGCTGAGAATATTTTTGGAATTTATTATGGACTGATGGGTGGAAGGTAAATTTCTTAAACATTTTTTTCTCTTTTGCTCCTCTAGGTTCCAGGGTGGTGGTTTCTTATATTTTCTTAGCCTTGCTGAGCTTGTTAATTTTTTTGTCCACTAAATTTGGGTTGAAACCATTGGACATAGCTACTATTTTTATGTGCAAGTATTCGTCTTATTAATCTTCCCTGTTTAGTAGAAAGTTCATTGGACATGGCTACTATTTTTATGTGCAGGTATTCGTCTTGATAATCTTCTCTGTTTAGTAGAAAGTTGATCATCTGAAAGATTAAACTGTTGAAAATGGCATGTTGGTGTTGTTTTGGGTTGAAACTGTTGTTCTTAATATAATTATTCGTGTGTGTCGGTTCCCTGAAAATACCAAAAGTGAGTTTGTTGTCCATTTGTTTTTTATCTTGACGTCCAAAAAGGGAAGCACCCCATGCATTTCTGTTTCCAATGTAAATTTTAGCTGGATTTTGAATATTCAGAAGTCTGAGAGCATCTTGTATGAGTTTTTTTTAGGTACTATTGCTAAAATGTTGTCAACACAATGATACAAAACTTTGGAATGAATTAGAAAAGTTTTTGTGATATGGGTTTCAAAAGCACTTATGAATAAATCTGCTAAGAAGGGACCAATGGGTTAAATTAATTGGGAGTCGATTAATGACACTAAACAACACTTACTTTTAAATTTTCCCGGAACTAGTTTCAGAGGCCTTCCCTCTATCTTCAGCCGGACATCGACTGGTTCTCATTGGTGTAGCTGGCAATATTTTATCCGCCATATTGTCAGCTGTTGTTACGGATTTGAAAGGATTTGACCAATGGGTTGCCCATAGCTAGGCCCGTCTTGTGTTTGTAGATCTGTTCATTAAAACTGAAAAAAATTCTGATTGATACAAATTTCTGCAAGTTGTGAAAGTTCTTCTATTTCTTCGGAGGTTACTGATATTGATTCCAGCCATTTTTTGAGAAGTGGGATAAGCTCAGTGCTAGATATACTTCGGTATAAAGAAGTGATATCGAAAAAACTAAAGCATCTGTAGAGTTGACAGTTGTGTTCTTCAAGAGATTTATAAACTCAAGTGAGCTTTTGATACTTACATTTTCGAATTTTGTGAAAGCTCTGAAGATTAGAACCAGCTATTTTGATAATTGGTAAGTGAGTGCACCAATGTTATTAATTATTGGTCTGAGGGTAATTTCAGGTTTGTGTGTTTTGGGTAAACCATATATGTATGGTATTTTTGGATTGTCTATTTTATTGTTAAATTTTTCTTGTTTAGTCATCCATTTTTATACTTGTACAATTGTATACTTTTATACAACAATGTTTATTAAATTTAAAGGGAGTTGATTAAAGACACTAAACAACACTTGTTTCAGAGACTTTGCCTCCATCGTCAATAGACATCAAGTGGTTCTCAGTGGTGTAGCTGGCGATATTTTGTCATAGGTCTCCTCTGGTGGTGGTTCGAGGAACTTGCTGAACAAATCTTTCTGGGGGAAGTCGAAATTGAATACTTTGTTCCTACTTTTTGAGATGAAGATTTATTCCTATGTGGACAGTTCTTGCTTTCCCGATGTATGTTTTAGTAGTTTTGGTTCTGGATTTATGTTGTGGTTTTTTTCCCAAAAAATGCGTGGCAACTGCTGATTTTTCTAATTGTTTATATTTTATGTTCCTAAAATATTTCTTTGCTCTTGTTTCTAAATTTCTTTTAGTTTTTCCAATATAAATTTGACTACAGTCACAACATTCAATTTGATATATACCAGATATTTTGTTAGATGGAATGGCATCTTTGATGTTTGAGCAAATTAGGTTTTTAAGGAGTAATGGTTGACTGGTGCTAGTTGAATGTTTTGTTTTTTGAAGACTTTTTTGAATTTATCAAAGGCCCATGGATGGTAAGTGAATTTTTTGAAGATCATTTTAGTTTCTGTAGCTGAGAGGGTTGTGGTTTCCTTTATTAGCTTCTTTTTTGTTAAGTTCGCTTTTTGTTTACTAATGATTTGGGAAAGTCATTTTTTTGTGCTATTTCAATAATTTTGTTGTATTTTGTTTTGTATTCTTCTGCTGTGAGAGGGATGTTGACCAGTCTGTGTGTTAAACTATTGAAGATTGCCTGTTTGTGGGATCTTGGGTTGTAGCCATTAGCTTTTATGTAGCTGTCTGTCTGTGTTGGTTTTCTGTAAATGCCAAAGTTTATTCTGTTTTTATTTCTGATTATTTTTAGATCCAAAAATGTTAAATACTTGTCTTTTTCTATTTCTACAGTGAACTTGATTGGTTTTTTCTTGGATATTTAAACGTTTTAGTGCATCACTGATGTTTTTTTTTTTTGGTACTATTGCAAAGATGTCATCTATACATATCGTTGCCAGAGTTTGAACATCCAAGGGAAACCTTTGGTGATCCTCATTTCTAATCCAATCATGTAAGGATCAGCCAGGAAGGGTGATAGGGGGTAGCTCATTGCTAAACCTAAAGTTTGGTGGAAATATTTAGTTTGAAACTGGAAGAAATTTTGTTCTATGCATAATTTGGTTAGTTTGATGTAATCTGAAATTTCAGGTGATGACATTCCAAGTGATTTGAGCTATTTTTCTATCAACAGTGGGAGTTGTTTTACTGGTATGCTGGGAAACAGTGCTTTAACATCAAACGAGACTAGTGTGTCCTCTTCTTTTAGTTCAGTATCCTTAATGTGGTCTATAAGTTCATAGGTGTTTTTGATGCTTAGGCTATCAAATTTTGGAAATGTGTTGAATTTGTTTATTAGCCACTTTGCAAGTTTGTATGTTGGTGAATTTATAGTGCTAATGAGACCTATAGAGACCTTAAACTATTGACACAGACTGGTCAACATCCCTCTCACAGCAGAAGAATACAAAACAGAATACAACAAAATAATGACTTTCCCAAATCATTTGCAGACAAAAAAATGAACTTTGCAAAAAAGAAGAAGCTAGTAAAGGAAATCACAACCCACTCAGCTACAGAAACTAATATGATTTTCAAAAAGTTCACTTACCATCCATGGGCCTTTGATAAATTAAAAAAAGTCTTAAAAAAAACCTTCAACTAGCACCAGTCAACCATTACTCCTTAAAAAAACCTAATTTGCTCAAACATCAAAGATGCCATTCCATGTAACAAAAAATCTGGTATATATCAAATTGAATGTTGTGACTGTAGTCAAATTTATATTGGAAAAACCAAAAGAAATTTAGAAACAAGAGCAAAGGAACACTTTAGGAACATAAAATATAAACAATTAGAAAAATCAGCAGTTGCCACGCATTTTTGGGAAAAAAACCACTACATAAATCCAGAACCAAAACTTCTAAAAAATACATCAGGAACCTAGGGTTAGGTGTATGGGGACTGAATTATTATTCAGTGGTGGGCAACATGATAGGATTTTCAGGATTGAGGAATATATGGTATTTTCCAGTATGGATTTTATAATTGTAATCTTGAGTTTGTATTTCCATTTGATGATGTAAAAAGGAAAGATGAGAAATAAATTACAAATGACAAAATTAAAATTACATCAGGAAAACAAGAACTGTCCACATGGGAAAAATCTTCATTTCAAAAAATAGGAACAAAGTATTCAATTTCGACATCCCCCAGAAAGATTTGTTCAGCAAGTTCCTCGAACTGCCACCAGAGAAGACCTATGACAAAATATTGCCAGCTACACCACTGAGAATCAGTTGATATCTGGTTGACAGTGGAGGCAAAGTCCCTGAAACATGGTCCAGGAAAATTTAAAAGTGTTGCTTAATGTCATTAATTGACTCCTTTAAATTTAAGTGTCAAGCAATTCAAGAAAGAGTAATTATACTCAATTTGGCTTATAACATAGGTACAAGCATAACAAATTTGTTTTTTTCTGTATTAAATATTTCAACAGCATTATTATGAATGGGTTATTATGGATCAAAGTGTTGTAGTGTTTCAGTTATTTCTAATAAAATATGAAAAAAGTATTCATTAAAAGCAAGAAATTGATATAAATCTACAAATGCTAGACATTGACAACACTCTTCCTTCACGAGAAAAATACTAAAAGTAATTTCCAGGTGTAAATATGTATATTGTCACGAATCCGTATCTACGGTCGCGCGGATTGTTTACACAAAAGGAACTGATAGGCGGGCAGTGTGAAAACAAAGCCCCGGCAGACAGAGATAGCATGCCAATAAGGGTCTGCCGAGGCAAACAAACTGAGATAAATGGAAATTTCTGGACTGATAGAGATTGTTCAGGTTCTGGTTTATTTTCGAATCATCTAGAAATTATCAGTGAGGTATTTAAAGAGGTGACGCCTCGCCAAGAGTTGAGTAGTAAAGTTGCAAAACAACAGAGTGAGTAAGCAGAGAACAGCTGAGAGTGTTGATGTTGTAAACAGTGGAAGTTGAGTAAGCTGTTTGTTATTGTCATCGACCTTGGTAGACTGTACGTAATGTAATGCTGCTGTAATCTATAAGTTTATTTCTACGGAAATAAAGAACATTTAGAATTTCGGCAAATTGGACTTTTAATTCTACGAACCCACAAAGTCACAATTGGTGTCAGGAAGCGGGACGACGACATCACCGAGAAGATGGAATAAATGAAGACCGAATTAACAACGAAGACGGAAGCTGCAAATAGCAACTTGGGCGCGACGATGACCGCGAAGATGACCGACACCAGAAAGAGCAGCAGGAGGAACGAGTAAGGACCGGCGTGGCGAGGAGCACGTCGGCGCCATCTCCACACACCCTCGAGTGACACTGCGCGCCGTCAGCCATCGTATGGATGACAGCCTCATCGCGGACGGTTGGGTCAGAGGGAAGCCGTGCCGCGTACTCGTAGACTCCGGGGCAGCCATGATCATCATCAGACCTGACGTGGCCAAGGGTTTGCCGTCGAGGAAACCAAGCCCATCATACCAGCTAGGCGACACCTTGCCCGTGGAGAGGGAGGCTCTGCTGCAGTTGACCTTGGGACGGAGTGCCGTGCGTCAGTGGGTGTTCGTCGCGGAGGTGGCTGATGAGGTGATACTGGGACTGGATGCCCTCAGGAGCCACGAGGCGAAGGTCGGCGACCGCAGGAAGGTCCTGCGGCTCAATGGAGAAGAGGTCATACTCCGGCAACCCGAAGAACGCCTTGGAATCTGCAGGGTCATCTTGAAGGAAGATGTGGGTCCCCGTGAGAAAGGAGGTGGTGGTGACGGCGCGACTGGAAGGACAGCAAATGAAGAACATTGTTGCCGTGCCGAGAGGTGCCAGTGAGGATGCTTAACCTAGCGGATATCGATCACGACGTCCAGGCCGGAACGGAGATGGGGACGTGCGAGCCCGTGGTCATCGTGACAGCAATCGACCAGACACAGGAGCCGGTGCCAACGCAACACCTGGGGCCCCTGCTGGAAGGCTTACTGTAGAGGGCGGCCGATCATGTGATCGTAGAACAGCTTGAGAAGGTTCGACAACTGCTGAGACGATACCAGCACGTCTTTAGCCAAGGCAGAGAACTACTGCGTCACCTGGCGAGAGTTACTGGCGGTAGTAAAGGCCTTGGAGGATTTCCACAAGTACCTGTACGGTCAGCCATTCCACCTGAGACTGACCACACCGTCCTAACCTGGCTACTGAGCTTTAGAAACCTGAAAGGCCAGACAGCACGTCGTTGTTCAGAGGCTGCAGGAGTACGACTTCACCTCTGAACATCGTAGAGGGAAGAACCACGGCAACGCAGATGCCATGTCCTGAAGACCCTGCCCAGAGGAGTGCAGCCAATGCACAAGAGTGGAAGAGAAGGAGCGTGCCGCAGCATTCCGAGTAGTCATGGCAGTGCCTGCGGATGGCTGGGATAGCGCAGGCCTGAGGAGGGAGCAGCTGGTGGACGCAGGCTTGGGGCTACTTCTGAGAGAAGTGCAGGAAGGGACAAGACCAACCTGGGGGGATACTGCATAGGAGGAGCGCCACCTACAAGTCCTACTAGGCCAATTGGGACTCACTGAAGACAAGAGAGGGCGTGTTGTTCCGGGTATGGGAATCGCCTGATGGGAAGACGCAGAGGGAGCAGTTGGTACTTCCCCGAAGTAAGGTCCCGGAAGTCTTGGAGGAAGTGCATGCCAGTACTTCAGGATACCTGGGAGCAAACCGAACCATCGACAAACTCCGACGGCGCTACTACTGCCTGAGGCTCCGAGCAAACGCTGAGAGATGGTGTCGTCAATGTCACGCTTGCGCGGCAAGTCGCGTCCCCCAGACTAGGAGCCAGGGTCGCATGCAGCAGTACAACGTCGGAGCGCCACTCGAAAGGATCGCCGTCGACATAGCTGGACCATTCCCAGTATCCGACCGTGGCAACAAGTACCTGATGGTGGTCGTGGACTACTTCACCAAGTGGTCGGAGGTGTATGCCATCCCGAACCAGGAGGCAAAGACAATCACAGACTGCCTTGTGGAGCAAGTGTTCTGCCGATTTGTTGTGCTGTTAGTGCTCGACTGCAACCAGGGCACCAATTTTGAGTCCAACCTGATGAAGGAGGCACTAGGAAGACTTGGGGTGAACAAGACCCGCACCACACCCCTACATCCACAGTCGGACGGCATGGTGGAGAGATACATCAAGACCTTAGAAGAGCACCTGAGGATGGTCGTGGCCAGCCATCAACGAGACTGGGATGTCAAGGTGCCACTGTTCTTGCTGGCCTACCGCTCGTCTGCACACGACACCACTGGGATGACGCCAGCCAGCTTAATGTTCGGCCGAGAGTTACGCCTCCCCTGTGATCTGGCTTTTGGAAGCCCCCCGGACGCAAAACAGCCAGCAACCGAGTACGTGGAGAACCTGGTGGACCATCTCCAAGACATGCATGAGATGGCTCGTCAGAACATCCAGAAGGCGAGCGAATGCATGAAGACCTGATACAACAGGCAAGCCAACAGCCAAGGGTTCCGGCAAGGTGACCTGGTCTGGTTGTATCGCCCTACTCGGACCAAAGGACGCTGCCCGAAGCTTGAACAGTTGTGGCAAGGACCGAACCGGGTGAAGAGGATTAACGACGTGGTCTACTGCAACCAGATGGTGCCCCGAGGGAAGATGTTGATGGTTTACTTAGATCATCTGGCCCACTATGATGGTGCTGTTCGGGACGACCAGCCTTGAGGAGTGAGCAGTGTCGCAAACCGGTATCTACGATCGTGCGGCTTGTTTTCACAAAAGGAACTGATAGGTGGGCAGTGTGAAAACAAGGATCCGGCAGACAGAGATAGCATGCCGATAAGGGTCTGCCGAGGCAAACAAACTAAGATAAATGGAAATTTCTGGACTGGTAGAGATTGTTTGGGTTCTGGTTTATTTTCGAAATATCTAGAGATTATCAGTGAGGTATTTAAAGAGGCGACGCCTTGCCAAGAGTTAAGTTGTAAAGTTGCAAAACAACATAGTGAGTAAGCAGAGAACAGCTGAGTGTGTTGATGTTGTAAACAGTGGAAGTTGAGTAAGCTGTTTGTTATTGTCATCGACCTTGGTAGACTGTGTACGTAACGTAATGCTGCTGTAATCTATAAGTGTATTTCTACGGAAATAAAAAACATTTAGAATTTCTGCAAATTGGACTTTTAATTCTACGAACCCACAAAGTCACAATGTTGTATTGTAAATTGTAATGAAGCATAAGATACAGAAATGGAAATTTTGGTTCTGCATAATAATTTCAATAAGGGCCACCTAGTATTTCATGCCAGTAAGTGCTATCAGTTTCCTCAAAATCAGAATATATTTTTAACAGCCAGAACAAATAATAGGAATAATATTTTATGGATTTGCATGAAATGTAGGACAACACTCACTGAAATAAAAAGACAAAGTATATTTCGTAGTAAACAAGTCCCAAAACATTCAGTTTCTTTAAGCCACTGATTTTAACCGTTCAGCTAAATGATCATTTGAAGATTAGTTTGTTATACAGTATTAACTTTATTCACTGAAGTTAAAGCACTACCTGGTGTGAAACACTGCTTAATTTTTCTCAGATGCCTCTTTATTAGTTTTGAGGTTCCTGTGACACAGGACCCTCTGCTTTACTTTGCTTTTGAAGGAAGCCATGATAAGCCAAATATCCATTATCATTTGCCTAGATTGATCTGCAACCTTGGGAACAAAAGGCTAGCATGTTACCTCTAGCCTCTGTGGATGTCATCAGATTTGATATGTGACTTTTTGCTTATGAGTTATGTTGGTTATATGCACACATGCACGTATCTTTTCCTAAAAATGTTTCTGTTGGAGTTGCTGGACCTCAAAATGTGTAATTTTAGTAAAATATCTGTACCAGTCTGTATATATATATATATATATATATACTGTTTGCTATGTTATACAAAACAAAATCTTGAAAATTTCACCACAAATTATCAAATACACCATCATAACACCAGAGGTAAAACAGACTTAAGGAAAATAACACATAGAACTACATTTTATTCCAAAGGAGTTAGATATTCAGCAGTCACTCTGTATAATAAACTACCAGCCAATCTGAAAAACATAAAATCCATGTGGTGTTTCAAGCTATCGTTGAAAAAAAAATTTTATTAAGCGATTCATATTATGACGTAAGTGAATTTCTAGATAAACTGAAGCTGGCCATATAATTGTATATATTTGTGATACCATTTTAAATGCTGTAGCTGTAGAGCCATGCAACTGTATATATCTATGAGTTCATGCATAGATTTTATTAATTACTCTTGATGTAATTTATATTTTATATTATTTGTATTGCTGTAAATATTTGTATTGATGTATCCAATGTCATTGTATTGACTTAATGGATAAATAAACTACTACTACTGCTGCTGGTGCTGCTGCTGCTGCATATATTCTCTCCAACTGCTTTATGATGTGTACCTATTCCTAGTGATTTGTACCTACAGACACTAATAAGTGTTAAGGATTCTCAGCTGTAGAATGAGAACTTAGCCAGGGTAATTCACCATCCTCCCTATAGTCTAGAAGTATGATTTGAGAGAGTAAAGTGTGTAAATTTAATATAAACCCAATATAAAGCAACCCAAAGATAGTAAACATCACTGGCACTGGACAGTTCCAGTCAGAGCCGCTGATAGGAATCTTAGATATGTAAAATAGTTTTAGGTTAGTTAGGTTAGATTTTCCCTTTTATTTGAAATCCAATCCGAAATAATCAAATTTATTAACCACTTCAATTTATACCCCATTCTAATGCTCATTACTAAATTAATTACCACAAACTTCATTGGTAGTCAAACAAAATAGTTGCTTATGAGTATGTTCAAGTACATATCTGGCACCAAAGTTGAAGTTGTAATAGTTATTTATGATATCAGTATTGTAACACATCAAATTATGATATGAGATTGGAATATTGTCAGAAGAGACCAATAGATCAAGTCTGATAACCAGTCTAGTATTGTGATTTGATGTTATGATATGTATATCATATAACATATCCACTTTGATAAAAGATATTTTAATATGTAAAATTTGTACAGTGGCTATAATACATTGATTTTCTAGTCAACAGGTGTAGAGGACCATGTTGGTGTAGGTATAGAACTGCAGCAACTAAGGGAACATATAAATATACATTATTACAAAAATGAGTGATTCTGAGTGATGTTGAATAGCAATTGCTGGATTTAATACCAGCAAAAACTTGACATAGATATGAGTGGGAGTGTAATAAATTTCAACTATGGTGCAAGAAGAAAAATATTGATAATATGTCTGAAAAGGTACTTCTATTTTGTTTTGATAAGAAAGGTGTAAGTGAGAAAGCTAGTTTTTTGTGGATACATTATTCTGTGCTAAAAATTAATTTTAACTTTACCGCACTGAATGCTATAAAGTAGGCCACTACGATACTTGTTTTGATGTACATTACTTTTGTAATGTTCCACTTTACACAGTCAAAGTAGATAAATGAATTTGTCACTTGATTGATAAGTGATAACCTTAACAAAACTATCACAGCTTTTGTTGAAATTAGTCTTTACACAGCGCATAGGTCTTGATTAAATGGCAACCATTTTGCTAATAAGATAGCATTATCTTTTAAATAGTTAGATACTCATGTTTATTGGAACTATTTTGCTCTTCTTAGTGTTTACTTTTAATTTATAAAGTAACCATCATTTATGAAACATTCTGTTTAATTTTGGTTGGTTCATTACATCCTTTTACAGGCCCAGAATAAGAGCAGCATTAAAGGATGGGACCACTGTGATTTTGGATAGATATGCCTATTCTGGAGTAGCTTTTTCAGGGGCAAAAGAGGTAAGTTAAAATGTTATTGTTTAACCAAACCCTCCATTTCTGTTTGAAAGGCAGTGAAAAAAGAAGCCTGTGTTACATTCATATGACTTTTTGTACTCTTATAGAAAACCATTATTACAAAAGTTATTCTTTTCTTTGCTTTTTGATAATAAAAGTAAACACATTTACACACTATTAATTTATAGATGAGTCGTATTTATTTCACATCGGCTTCACTTATGTATAAGTCAGGCATTTACAAGATTTAAGTGTAAAGACTGTGAAAAAATTTACATAGGGAGGACAAACAGAAACATAGGCACTAGAAAGAAAGAACACTTCAGGCACTTAAGATACAAAAATATTGATAAGTCCGCAATAGCAGCTCATTTCTGGTCTGAAAATCATGAAATTGAAGATAGCACCGAATTACTAAAATACGTACAAAAACATAGTGAACTCGTCATATGGGAGAGAATATACATAGAAAAACATAAAAACCAACTAATAAACTTTGAAATCCCACCAGAAGAGAATCTCACATTTAAGTTCATCACTAAATCAACAGATGGCAGCAACAACTCCAGAATTACCCACACCACTGGATCAAGCTTTAGTCGCATAAGAGCCGAAGATGCAAACGATGATTTGCGAAACATGTCCTCAAAATAGGTACGAAAGTGAAGCAGATGTGTAATAAATACGACTCATCTAAAAATTAATAATCATGTGTTAGTGTTTATTTTAAATGCTTTGGTATAACTCCAATGGATATTAAAAGTAAAAATCCAGCAATGGACAATAACTAATCACAATTAGTTGCAAGAAATTTATGAATTGTATAATCTACAAGCAGGGAAATAATGCATAGTGTTTAACGCCCGCTTTTACTACATACGGCACCGCAGGCGGTGACACTGATGATACATGAGATGAAGATGGAGCACCGGTGGAATGAGATGACGGGGGAAACCGGAGGTCCCGGAGAAAACCCGCCCCAGCGCCGTGTTGTACACCACAAATCTCACTTTGCTGTCGCCTGGGATCGAACCCGGGCCACCTTGGTGAAAGCCAAGCGGTCTAACCACTGAGCCACGGCGCAGCCTCTACAAGCAGGGGTTAGAAAGTATCAGAGTTTGGTAAAACTGCATCAAGTGACAGTAGTGTGTGAGACGGTTTGTTCATATTTGTGACACTAAAACTCAGTGTTGACAGTTATTGTACATAGCAGGATATTATCATCTTTATTATAATTTGTATATTGTAGAATACCTATCAATTACATTTCTATTACTACACAATATTGTGACTTTGTGGGTTTGTGAAATAACAAGACGAGGTTACAAACGCAAAAACTACACTTTATTTTCCTAGCAATACACCGTTTAAACTCACAATTTGCTAGATCACTTCAAAACTGTTTATTTTTCAAACACTACTCTCAACTGTCTCTCGCTTCCGGTAACGATCGGCCCCGAAGTTTTCCGAATCTCCACCGGCCATCATTTATTCGTCGGCTTCGCGAGTCTACCGCCAGGGTGATACTGCTCCCTCCTCAAGGCTGGTCGTCCCGATCAGCGCCTTTGTAGCGGGCCAGGCGATCCAGGTGTACCACCAACATCTTTCCCCGGGGCACCTTCTGGATGCGGTAGACCACGTCGTTAATCCTCTTCACCACACGGTACGGTCCTTGCCATGGCTGCTGAAGCTTCGGGCAGCGTCCCTTGGTCCGGGTCGGGCGGTACAACCAGACCAGGTCACCTTGCTGGAACCCTTGGCTGTTGGCTTGCCTGTCGTATCGGGTTTTCATGCGGTCGCTCGCCTTCTGGATGTTCTGGCGAGCCATCTCGTGCATGTCGTGGAGGTGGTCCACCAGATTCTCCACATACTCAGTCGCTGGCTGTTTCACTTCCCTCAATAGTGGCCCCAAGTCTGCGTCCGCCAGCTGCTCCCTCCTCAGGCCTGCGCTATCCCAACCATCCGCATGCACTGCCGTGACTATTCGAACTGCTGCGGCACGCTCCTTCCCCTCCACTCTTGTGCATTGGCCGCACTCTTCTAGACAGGGTCTTCGGGACATAGCGTCCGCGTTACCGTGACTCTTCCCTCTGCGATGTTCCGAGGTGAAGTCGTACTCCTGCTGCCTCTGGACCCAACGTGCTGTCTGGCCTTCCGGTCGCGCCGTCACCATCACCTGGCTCCTCGCGGGGACAACAACGTCTTCGTTCAAGATGACCCTGCAAATTCCAAGGCGCTCTTCTGGTTGACGGAGTATAACCTCTTCTCTGTTGAGCCTCAGGACCTTCCTGCCGACGTCGACCGTCGCCTCGTGGCTCCTGAGGGCATCCAGTCCCAGAATCACGTCCTCAGCCACCTTCGCGACGAACACCCACAGACGCACGGCACTCCGTCCCAAGGTCCGCTCCAGCAGGGCCTCCTCCACAGGCATGGTGTCGCCCGATGCCGTCACAAGCTCGTATGGTCGGCTCGGCTTCCTCGTCGGCAAACCATTCGCCACGTCAGGTCTGATGATGGTCACGGCTGCCCCAGTGTCCACTAGCACACGGCACGGCTTTCCTCCTACCCAGCCGTCCGCGATGAGGCTGTCATCCATACGCCGGCTGACGGCGCGGATTGTCACTCGAGGGGATGGTGGTAATGGCGCCGACGTGCCCCTCTCCACGCCGGGCCTTACTCGTTCTTCCCGCTGCCCTTCCTGGTGTGGGCAGTCTCTCTGCAGGTGCCCGGGCTGTCCACACCCCCAACACAGGCCACTAGGTGTTCGCCGGCGTCCCACAGCTGGACTTCTGTCTCCGGCGTAGCGGACACTCCTCGTTCTCGACGTCGGGATAGATGCTACCTTGGCCGCCTCCATCCTTAATGCCGCTGTCAGCGCCTCGTGGATGGTTTTATAATCGCCGAGCATTAGGCGCTGACGAATCTCCGTGTCCCGTACCCCGTCGACAAAGTTGTAGGCGGCTTCCCGGGATACGAACTCCAGTGGCAGGTCAACCAAGGCCTTGCCACCTAGCTGCTCAATCGCTATGGCGAACTCCTGCAGCGTCTCCCCCGGCTGCTGTGACCTTGCCTTTAGTTGGCTGCGGTACGCTGCGGCTAAGCGGTGGTTCCCGAAACGATTCTCCAGGGCCTCCCAGATGTCCTTGGGCGCCGCCGTTGTCTGCACCGCGTTTAGGACTTCCGCGGAGGCTGGAGGCTGGCTATTAGCTGTGTGGCCTCCTCCGGTGACCATCTGTTGTGCTTGGCCACTGTGTCGAACTGGCGGCGGAAGACCTCAAATGTTGACGCGCCGTCATATTTCGGCGGTTTGACGCGCGCAGATGTTGTGTCGCGTCCCGGCGCGTCGGCCTTCAAATCCTTCAGTTTCCTGCCGACGACGTCCTCTACTATGGCGTTCAGGGACTTGACGCTGGTGTCGGCCTTTCCCTCCAGGTCCTCGACGCGCTCGTCCACTTGGCCCATCCGCTTGCCCAGCTCCGTCACGTTATCCCTCACGCCCGCCAACTGTTCTTCAAACTTCACGGCAAGGGCCTCGTTTGCCGCTTTCATCTCCGTGGCCAGGCTGTCGTTCGCTGCCCTCATTTCTGTGGTCAATTCGGTCTTTATTTGTTTCAACTCCGCGGCCAGGTTGTTATTTGCCGCTTCCGTTTTTGCAGTGAGGTTTTCATTTGCCGTCTTCATTTCTTCCATTTTCTCTAAAATCTTTGCCAATGCAGCTTCCATTGTCGTATGTTCCACTTCTGACACCAGTTGTGACTTTGTGGGTTCGTGAAATAACAAGACGAGGTTACAAACGCAAAAACTACACTTTATTTTCCTAGCAATACACCGTTTACCATTACAAAATTGCTAGATCACCTCAAAACTGTTTATTTTTCAAACACTACTCTCAACTGTCTCTCGCTTCCGGTAACGATCGGCCCCGAAGTTTTCCGAATCTCCACTGGCCATCATTTATTCGTCGGCTTCGCGAGTCTACCGCCAGGGTGACAATATATAATTATTTGTAACAAAACTTCACTTATCTTTTATGTATCTGTTGCTTCACTATTGCAAGCTTCTATTTTTTACATACTTTTCTGTTATTATAGTGTAACAGTTTTTAAATTAATAGATGCTGAACTGCTGTATACTAAGAGTAACATTACATAATATCAAATTACAGTGCTTTTCCTATTTTTCCCACATTATGTCAAATAAATAAAATCCTCAGTTTAAGACAGTTAAAAATAATAATCTCAATAATGTAAGCACAAGGGAAACTGAAAGGAGTGCAGGCTTTAAATAGTCAGATGTGTTTAATAGCTTTCTCTTCAATTTGAAAATACCATTTCTGATGAAATCTCATCAAAGTTTTGGGTATAATATAATACCTCCTTTATTTATCATTACTATATAGTAGGGAAACTAAAAATATTAGTTGTGATCAATAAACCAATTTAAGGCAGATCAGAATCTCAAATAAGCCTGAATTGATTAAAAATTAAAATTCTTTTCAAACGCTTTGAAAAATTAACTTGAAAGCATGAAGTTTCTTGGTATGCACTTTGTTACTTTTCTGGATTAAAATGGTCTGTACTTCTGAAATGCTCTTGTGTTGATATTGTGTTTCATTTTGCTTTGACTGTTTTAAGTAGTAAGATATACTATTGCCCCACTATTTCTCTCTTAATGAAATGTATCTTTCTTGATTTCAGGGAATGGATTTGGAATGGTGTAAACAGCCTGAGGCAGGGTTACCAAAACCAGACTCCATATTTTACCTAACACTTTCCGCAGAAGCAATGGCAAGGCGAGGAGGTTTTGGGGATGAGCGCTATGAAATACCAGAATTTCAATTAAAGGTAATGGAAAACTTCAAAAAGCTCCAGGATTCATCATGGCAAGTAAGTAGTAACAAATTTTCATACTCTAATCATTGATTGACTAGTTTTGTGGTCCTAGAGTTAAAGTATTTCCTACATGCAAGACATGCCAACCAAGCCAATCTGTCTTCTAATTCTGTCTAATATTGCTGAAACCAATAAGATTATTTAACATAGATTTAACTCCTTAAGGATTCTAGTATCTTTATACATTTTAATCTTTAAATAGTTCTTTAATACTAGCTGAAAATCTAATCTCTAGTATGACATTTTTAATCCAATTTATAGTTTCTAGTGTTAATTTTATAATAAAGCTAAAGTTTGGCCTACACATGGCTAGTGTGGAAGAACGATTAACTTCCATCAGTTACCCTAATAATTGTGGTAAAGTCTGTTTAGTCAACGTGTGTGCAGTTCCCAGTCAAAGGGACCTCAAAGGACGGGACCTCCCCGCCCACTAATGACCGTCATAAATCTATCTCCACACTTCAGAAATGGAACACTGACGTTGGGGACCAATAGCAGCCCCCATTTGTTGAAAATGACAGTTGCATGTCTACTCCGCGTGGAGTCTCAGTTGCCAAATTTCCAACTTCCAGTTGTTCTGTTTCATTAGGTGCAAGACGGTGATGTTAAAATGTTGCAACATTGTAGAAAGGACTGTCAGGAGGAGGGTCCATGTTGTAAAACGATTATGAGGGTTTGTCAAAGAAAGCGGCCGCCGTGCACTTGCGTTGAGTAGACAGACTTTAACTATGAAACCTGGCACTTAAGAACTTACAGCACACTAAGTCACCACAAATGGTGCACATCTCATTGTATATAAGAACCCTAGGATTCACTGGGAAAAGTACAGGTCAGTTGGAGAATTAAGTCATGCTGCCATGTTGGCCATGGCAGCTCAATGGTTAAGAGCAACCAGACAGAAACTAACTAGGTAATCCGTTGTTCAAATCCTGGTTATGGCATTAAATTTTTCAGTCTGACTTTACCTATCCAAACCTTAACCTACACACAGTTAGTGTAGAAGAACGATTAATTTCTATCAATGGAACTGACATACTTTCACAAAATATTGAAAGTATAACATTAAAGTGTATAACCACTTATATACTGCTAATTTATACTGCTTGTGTAACAGCACTAAAGGATTTTTGTGATTTCCTTTATATGACGGCGCTGTTTTTTGTTTTGCCCAGTTTTTCCCTGGCATGGTGGGTTAGAGTATTTGAACTGCTTCCAAGACATGATTGGCCAAAGGTCTAGGAACTTGTCTTGGTGGTGCTCAAGAGTAGGAGTCACTGGGACTTTTCTGAGGATCCAAGGAGAGAGAGGTGTGCTTTGCTCATGCTGGGTAGCCTTTTGTGTACCCACTGAGGGGGGAGGGGAGCTTGGTAGTTTGCAGCTTCCTTTTAAACCTTCCGTGATGGACCATATGGTTCAGTAATATTTAATCATTATTGTTATGCTTTTCACATCAAGATTTTCCTCCATTGAAAAACGTTTCAGGCTAATAAAGAAGTCAAAGTTATTTTTGGCTTGGTGTCACACATATTTTTGTGATGTAATTTACTGTATTTTGAATATCAAAATTATTGGGTTTCGTTGTGAATGATTAAATTAATTAGTAAATGGAAATGCAGCTGTTTCTTGGTTTCAAAGTGTATTTATATGAATTAAATAACCGTTAAATAGTTAGGTTTGCCATTTTAATACAGAAATAGATAGACTTTTTTCCCCCTAATTATTTCCTTAGGTTATTACTATTTTTGAATGTTCCTATTTATTAATGGTATTCCACTGCCACATATTAGTAGTTGCCCATTTACTATAATTGTTGCTTCTTTGCTATAGTAGTTGAATCTAATTTTTGTTTGCTTCCTTTTCTTGCATACTTGCTGTTTTGTTACTATACATTTTCATTAATGATTTTCTATTACTCATTCTTTATAAATGCATATATTTTAGTTATATTGAGTTGCACAAGAACATATTTGTCTCATTAGCTTATTTTTTACATTTTAAGAATTTATTTTCTTTAGTATTTTTGTTGAAAAGTTGCAAAAGAAGTAAAACTGGAGTTTATTATGAACTGTATGTTTGACTCAATTCCAATCCACTGAATACCACTCAAATGAATGTGGTTTTTTCAAGATGCTCCAGTTCATTTCAGTCTGATAGTATGTAATTTCTTGAATGATAAGTTTTTGCATAGCTTGATTAATTGAGGAAGATTCATGTTGTAGCCTACTTGATGTGCTGATTTGAATCAGTAGACTTTCATCTGGGCACATTTGAAGTTTATGGTTTATGTAACTGGATATTAATAATCTTGAGAGAGTGTGGCCACACAGATTTGATCAAATACAAAACACTCCAGGAATTTGCAAGAAAGTGCACGCGAGCATCGAATGCAGGATTGGAGCATGTATTGAAGTAGGAGCAAGGCACTTCAAACAAATCTTGTAACCTTCAACTTTGTTTTGTAACTCAGCGATAAATTATTTTCATACCCACATTCATATGAATTTATTTACTGTTTTGATGCATCCCAAAACATTACACATCAATAAAGTTACAGTCTGTATTATTAGAGCTGACTTTTAAGTAAAAACTGTACTTTCTTTGTTTTGTTTCTTCAGATCATCGATGCAGACCATAGTGTGGAGGCTTTGCATGAAGACATTCTGTCACAAGCATTATCTGTTGTGGCTAAGGCAAGGAACACACCATTACACAATCTTTGGTGATCTAAAGTAATAGTTTAATTAATAACTAATCCCATGGCACAACAGCCCTTTCTGGACAAGGATCTGCCCGACTTCTCATCTCTTACCTCTGCCCATCACAGATGCCACGAGTGGGGTGCAGTACTGGAGGATGGGATGTGATCAATGACTTGCTCCCTCTGGATAATATTTGCAGTCTTGACAACCAGGGGCCGCTACATCTCAATAAGTAGCCTCTCAATTGGCTTCTCAGAACCTAATGAGGCTGAGTCCACCCTGGAAGTGTAGTTAATATTCTGTTACAATAATATGGACGTCAATGTTTTACATAATGTTTGAATAATATGGTACATAATATATTTTATAGAAAAAGAAAATTCTACAATCAAGATGGTTATAGTAAGCTGCTGTTATAAAGACATATAAAATAAAATGCACCATCTCAGAATTTTGAGCATATGTCTCGCTGAATGCTTATTACTAAATATGTGAAATCTCTTGTAAATTATTTACTTTTTACATAATAAATAAACACTTTAGAGTAAACTACACATTTCTTACTTATATACCTTACAAAGAATATAAGTTTATGCAAACTTACTAACATTAGCACTGACACATTTGCTCTGTTTATTTGTGAGAGTGAAAGTTAGTGTAAGTTAGTGCTGGGCTTTTTTGATAACAAATAAAATGAGTGTAGTATACATGTGATGTTAATTAGTCAATATTTTATTAAGAATTTGGTGTTGGGATTGGTTTCTTAGTTTATGTGAAAGAAAGAGCCATTTCTTTTTTCAAATAAAAGTAATTCTAATATGTAAAGCAAGCCGGAAGTAAAGTTTTTAGTTGTTTGAATAATGGTCTACATGAATCTCTTACTTTACTTTCTTTTACTATTCTTGATACTGAAATTATAGATCCAATAAATTAAGAATCATAATGGATTAGAATATGAGTATTTGATATATTCATTAAACGTGATACAGTATTATTAATTTTTCGCTTCACTGTGGTGTTCCAATACAGTTAAATCTCGATATATGTGAAACAGTATGTTAGTTGAGCAGTTAGCTATGAGGGAAACCAGCTTCTGAGGAGGTCCAGATGTTTAGCATTTGTGACATGTACATAAACCTGTCTAAGAAGCTGATTGCCGAAGAGGTACTACTGGTCATTAACAAAAGGCCAGATGGTCAGGGAATTCTGGTGTGTCAATAACACATTTCATGAAAGGAATCTCACACAGAACTGGACCGATCGCCCAGAAAGAAAGATGTGGCTTGAGGAAGTATCTTTTCTTGCCATACACAAGGAAACATGCGTTATTACGTAGTATACATTTCACATACGTAACTCCGTTTATTAATATAGATTGGTGTAGATTAGTGTACATTGGTCGGCAACTTCACGATTTACATGAATATTATAAAAAGAAACAGTTATTAAACAAGTCTTAATAAATTGAGATTTAACTGTATTGGAACACCACAGTGAAGCGAAATAATTATTAATTTATAGATGAGTCGTGTTTATTACACATCGACTTCACTTAGTACCTATTTTGCGGAGGTGTGGGTAATTGATAAGTCCGCAATAGCAGCTCATTTCTGGTCTGAAAATCATGAAATTGAAGATAGCACCGAATTACTAAAATACATACAAAAACATAGTGAACTCATCATATGGGAGAGAATTACATAGAAAAACATAAAAACCAACTAATGAACTTTGAAATCCCGCCAGAAGAGAATCCCACATTTAAGTTCATCACTAAATCAACAGATGGCAGCAGCAACTCTAGAATTACCCACATCACTGGATCAAGCTTTAGTCGCATAAGAGCCGACGATGCAAACGATGGTTTGCGAAACATGTCCTCAAAATAGGTACATAAGTGAAGCTGATTGTTAATAAATACGACTCATCTATAAATTAATAAGTCTTAATAAACTTGGATTCCATTGTCATCCTTACTCCTATATACCCATGCATATCCAAAGATAAGACTCTTGCTCGAGAATGAGGCTAGACCACACACTGCTTCAAATTTGCGAAACGTTGCAGAAACTGTGGTAACATTGCAGAAACTGTGGTAACATTCTGATAATATTATTAAATTTTAGATGAGTCGTATTTCTTACACATCTGCTTCACTTTCGTACCTATTTTGAGGACATGTTTCACAAATCTTCGTTTGCATCTACGGCTCTTGTGCGACTGACGCTAGATCCAGCGGTGTGGGTAATTCTGGGGTTGTTGCTGCCATCTGTTGATTTAGTGATGAACTGAAATGTGGGATTCTCTTCTAGCGGGATTTCAAAGTTCATTAGTTGGTTTTTATGTTTTTCTATGTATATCCTCTCCCATATGACGAGTTCACTATGTTTTTGTACGTATTTTAGTAATTCTGTGCTATCTTCAATTTCATGATTTTCAGACCAGAAATGAGCTGCTATTGCGGACTTATCAATATTTTTGTATCTTAAGTGCCTGAAGTGTTCTTTCTTTCTAGTGCCTATGTTTCTTTTTGTCCTCCCTATGTAAATTTTTTCACAGTCTCTGGTTTTATCTTATCAGTATTATTACTGTGAAGTAGGTTTTTAATGTTGTAATTGTTTTTTGGTGCCAATGTTATATTGTATAATAGGTACGAAAGTGAAGCAGATGTGTAAGAAATACGACTCATCTAAAATTTAATAATTTTTCGCTTCACTGTGGTGTTCCAATACAGTTAAATCTCGATATTCTGATAATACTTTTTTTTAGATTATTTACATTTGTTTTGCTGGTGGTGAATTTCTCAACAACAAAAAAAGCCAAATCTCAGTATTGAATGAACATTTGGAATTTTCTTTTTTTAATTAACATATTCCAACATAAGTCACATTGGACAGTGAATGAAATGAGTGAAATGATGCATAAATGGGCCCTGACCAAGATTCAAACCAGGATCTCTTGAAGGTGAGGCAAACAAGCTACTACCACGCTACAGAGGCAGGCTGTAAAATATGTGGTTCTTATAGCTTTTGTTTGGCATGACATTTCTTATCACATTGTGCCTGAATTTAAATTTTTGGCTAGATAATTTGCTTTCTATTTTACTTATGCTGAATCCATAGTCTCAAAAATGTTATTTCATCTTTTAATTGCAGTCCATTGCTGCTTAGCTTTAATATAAAAATGAGTTCTTTATTATCTTGTTTATTATGAAATTTTAGGCAGACGATATTCCCGAATTAACTAAGTTATTTACACTATTCCATGATTTTTCTTTAAACATTTTGTTGGCTAACAACCAAAGTTTATATTTTAGTTTTTCTTTAATAAACTAATATCGTCTGCAGAAAGGATGTTTCTATTAGTCTTTACACTACCTACCTCCAATACAGAGTTGCAAATAAACACCACCACCATTGAAGAAGTAAAATCATATAGGTTTCTTGGAATAATTGTTGATAAACAGTTAACATGGGCTAAACATATAGATTATATATGTAATAAAATTAGTAAATCTATATAATTGCTTAGGTATTTTCAAAGTTACAAAGACACTAGGCTTCTGCAGATGATTTATTTTGGATGTATATATCCTTACTTTAACTACGGGATCGAAATATGGGGTACAGCTGCAAAATGTCACATGGACATGTTACTAATTCTACAGAAGAAATGTATTAGATTGATTTATAGCCTAAAAGGAAGGGAATCATGCAGAGAAACATTTAAAACTGAAAATATGTTCACAGTCTATTCTCTGTATATATACAGAACTATATTATTCATAACCGATAGACTTACATTAGTATGAAACAACCAAATTCACGACTATAGTACAAGAAATGGTGATAACTATCACATGTATAATATTAACAGGTGTGTCACTGAAAAGGACATTAATATCAGAGGGATCAAACTGTATAATAAACTACCTAGTGAGATAAAAATTTTGACGAATAGCTCAAAACCAAAATTTAAAAGTAAACAATATTTGTTAAATAAATGTATATACAGCCTACATGAATTGTAAATTATATATGTAAGAATTTGGACTAGCATACAAATGTCATATTGTTAAATAATTTGTATAGAAATGACGTGTCCAAAATCAATGTACATCTGATAAACTGGATCAATAAACTATCAATATCAATGAGCGCTAATATAATTTATATACATATAAATCATGGTTGCCGCCCAGAGTGCCCAGGTTTGGAATGAATTCTCCAGGTTTATGGCCAATGACTTCAATCTATGGGCTGGAATATGATCTTACTCTTTATTTTGAATATTTATGTTTGATTTTTAACTTCTTACTATAACAAATGCTGCATTTCTACTCTTTTCGACAATTTTTCATTGTTGCACGCGTAGTATTCGGCTCGCACAAAAATTACTCTAGCAAGTCAGGGCGACGACTATTGGCAACATCTATTTTTGTGTTCCCTCATTAGTTCATTGTCAGTTAATCAACTGATTCAGTTTATTGGCAATTGTTGGAGCTCTCGGATCAAGCATTCTTAAAAATAAAACTCTTCTGAATGCAGCGAGCTCCTAAAATATATCATTAATAAGGTACGCTTTTATAACAGTAATATTTTATTACTATTATTTTTATTTGGTATGCTATAGGTTCAGTTAATGGTAATGACAGCATTAGTATTAGGAGTAAGAATTAGTGGTAGCATATTTTTATTATCTGAGTAAAAGTTGTCTCCATAATAATACACAAAATTCTTTAAAGTTAATTTATCATAACACTGTTTTCAACACTTCCAAGAAAGGAATTGAAACACAAAATTCTGTTTAACAATTTTTCCCAAATTGCGCAAACTATGTCCATGTTTTTTTTTTATCCTCTGTGGCCCGTTGGTTGGTCTCCGGGCCTGCTTTGAGATCATTCTTGCTGGTCTCCAGACCTGCCTTGAGGTCATTCTGGCAACCCTAACATAAATAGAAGTGCACATAATAAGGAACCTTGTGGTATTCAGTGTTTTATTATTTCTACCAGTGAATGATAGTTCATAATTAGGGAAAATGAAGAGGTTTTTTCAAAACTCAATAAATGCAAAAAAATTTTCAACTGCGTTTTAGAGTAGCCGTATTTCCATAAAAGCTCTGGGTGTTCAGCTGGCGAGCCCTTTTTCAATATCCGCTTGCACCTCATGTATGTCAGTTCCTCCCTCTCTCCCTCCCACCCAGCCGTATGCGTCAACCTGTATGCGCAAAGGTCAGTGTGTTTCCTCATCTAGACGAGTGAAGTTGGTTATCACGTGCTTTGTTGGGAATACTAAATCTGTTAAACTTATCAGTTACTTTTGTCTGTGAGTGTTGCAGTGCATAAAAGGGGAGTATTATCGCAGCCAATCGCTCTAAAGTTTATCGCAGAACTGTAAAAGGGCAAGCTAGAGAAATAATAGCTAATGTTTTAAATTTTATGCGACGGGAAGCCGACGGAGCTAATTTTGTAATCCCTGTGAATAAGGTTAATGAGCGTGTTGCAGCCGCAACAGGCATTTCGCTATCCACGGTTAAGAAAATAAAGAAGGAGATGATTGATATACAGAGCGGTTCAGTCTCTTCATTCGGTACACCAAAGCGAAACAAAAACAGGTCCAAACCATTCACTGATCTCGATGATTTTGATATGTGTGTAGTTCGCAGGACTATAAATGAATTCTACATCCATGAAAAGCGAGTTCCTACGGTTAAAGCTGTGTTACATAAATTAAGAGAAACAATTAAATACAAAGGTAGAGAGTCAAGCTTGCTCAAAGTGTTCAAGCGTCTGGGATTTCGATGGCGAAACACGCGTCAGAACAGACGCATTCTAATTGAAAAGCATACCATAGGAAGTGCTCGTGTTTCATTTTTACGTGCTATAACAAAATACCGACAGGAAGGTCGTCCTATTGTCTACAGCGACGAGACATATATACATAGTTCGCACACAAAGAAGAAAGCTTGGTCTGACGATAGTACACAGGGTTATATGGCACCTACCTCCAAAGGACAAAGATTAATTATTGTGAATGCAGGAACAGAAAAGGGTTTCATTCCCAATGCGCAATTGATCTTTAAATCAAACACAAAAAGTGGAGACTATCATAGGGAAATGAACAGCAAAAATTATTTGAAATGGGTTAAAGAAAAACTAAAGCCCAATCTTCCAGAAAAGTCTGTTCTTGTGATAGACAACGCTTCATATCACAATGTTACCAGAGAAAAATGCCCTACAGCGAACACAAAAAAGCAGGATATGCAAGACTGGCTGGTTAAGCATAGGATTCCGTTCGGAAGCCATATGCTGAAAGCGGAACTATATGATCTTATAAAGTTGCATAAGCCAAAACATAAGAAATATATTGTGGATGCAATTTTAGAAGAAGATGGGCACGTAGTTCTCCGCTTACCACCGTACCATCCCGACCTGAATGCCATAGAACAAATTTGGGCAAATGTAAAAGAATGGGTTGCGCTTTGCAATGTGAGCTTCAACATGGAAGACGTATGGCGTTTGTGCGAACAGCGATTTGGTGAAATAGGAGAAGCAGAATGGGATCCAGTTTGCCGGCATGTTCACCAAGTGGAAGAGAAATATATAAAGACAGAGGGTCTCCTAGAAACAGAGGTGGAAAAGCTAACGACCACTGTTAATGACGACAGTAGCAGCAGTGATTCGGAAAGTGATTACTCAGCAACGTCTTAGTGCAGCAGCAGAGCCGAGAGCTACGTTTTCGAGGGATGTGCAGACGACATGCTGGACGGCATCGAGGAACTTCCCCTATCACCTCACACCTAAGCCACGCCCATCGGTGGTGAGAGTCGCTCCTAAGGTAAGCAATGCATTATGCCAGGGTTTTTACGGAAGTAATCTAACTATACATTGCAGAAGTATGATTTTGACCTTTAAATTGTCCTGTGAATTGGATTTTAGCAAAAGCTGATGAATATTATCTTAAGAAGCTAATTCATGAGGTTTTAGCAAAAGTTGATATAAGCACTCTTAAGAATCAAAGCAAATAGCCCGCCTTAGTAACACAGATGGTAGCATGTCTGCCTCACATTCAAGAGGTCCCAAGTTTGAAATTCGGTCAGGGTGAGTTACCTGAATAAGGAGACCTTTCCTTGTCCTTAAAGATGAATCGGGTGGCTGTAAACTTGATGGACCCTGAGCTCATTTTAGCAATTTCACCCATTTCATTCATCGTCTGATATGACTTGACGTTGGAGGACCTAAATTACACACACACACACACACACAAAAGTCAACAAATGCAATCCTTTTTATTTCATTTACGATTTTTTTCTGAAGAATAAGCTCAACAATGGATAAAGTTGATTATTGTCAGAGTAATAATTGCTAAACAGAAAATATGCTTGCACCTGCACAGTAAACTTAGCACTATAAAATATGAGTAGTTGTCATGCAATTTTTAAGATTACTCACTCAGATAAGATGTCCACCAGTTCTCCATAAGCGCTTTTCGGTCTACTTTAGACCATCTTCAGTGAATGCCGACCAACTACTGAGGATGAGAAGAGCCAAACCTTCCAAGAAGGTCGGCATTCACTGAAGATGGTCTAAAGTAGACCGAAAAGCGCTTATGGAGAACTGGTGGACATCTTATCTGAGTGAGTAATCTTAAAAATTGCATGACAACTACTCATATTTTATATAAAATATATCTCACTTTTAACACTTGACAAGTCTTCTTTAAAACTTAGCACTATTACCATACAAGAACATAAGGGATTAACGTTATTCTGTGCCTGTAGTTGTATTATTGTATGTTACTCATTATAATGATGTTTCTTCTTACATGTTTTTATATCTCGCAACCGGACTCGATTGTCATAAGCTTATTTTCTTGTTACTTTCAGAGAAGTTATGAATGATAGTCAAGTTTGAGTAAGAAGAAGCAAGTTAAATTAGAATGGATAGTGATTCTGTGCTTCAGAATGTAGTTTACAGAATAAAGAATGTTCAAGTGATGGAAAATATAGAAACCAGAAGTGTTCTTAAAAAGCGAAGCAAAAAGATAAAGAATGTAATATAATGCAGTCACGAATTTGCAGTTTCACCTTCAAATGCAAAAGCTAAAGGGAAGAAAGAATGCAAAGCTGCTGAACTATGCTACAATGATATCACCCAGTTTCATGTGCCATCTTTAATCAAGATAGACCAGGATAATTTTTCTGAAAGTTTTTGAAAAATAATTACAGGGTTGCAACGCTTATAAGATTTCTGAACAAGAGTTCAAGATTCAAGAATGTTCATTCTTTCCAGTCTGTGGATGTAGTCATCATAGCTCTAGATCAAGTGTTTTGTAGAAATGAAAATCACACACACACACAAAAAAAAAGATCTTGTCTTCTAAAAATATTATGATATCTTAAAAGAACATAGCATCCTGAAAGTACACAACATATACTATGTGCTGGCCAGCCCAGGCCGCGCACTTAACACCTTAACACTTCCTAAACAGTCTAAACTAAAGTGAGGAATTTTGGCCCTACAAACCCTAAAGCTAAGAGGTCCAGGTTAGGGTAAACAAACAGTATATAAAGAACTGACTCAATGTGGCCCCCAAATGCTTTAATTCATTACTACAATCCTTGATTATAACTAATATAACATTTTCATTATAACAATATGTGCTCCCTTTAAAGTAGCACAAGGAAACAAAGAGCTTCACAATCTTTAACAAAAATTACTCTTTATCACAAACAATTTTCCTGAAACAAGAATAATAAAGTATGAGGGTAACAAGGGTCCTGGAAAACATTTAAATTAACGTTGATGCTAGCCAATAACTACACAGTCAGAATTTATCAAAGCAAAGTAACTGAGTAGAAAAATTACATGAGTAACACCTCAAAAGACTTTAGGGTAAGCCGACACTTAAACTTCATCCCCCATTTTACGATGTAGAAATGCCAAGCTAGCTAGTAGTCACTTTTTAAACCCAGAAACATGAAAACGGAAAACACAATAAAGCATCTGGTCCCGGAACTGAAGGGCATAGCCCATTAAAACAAGTCAAAGCTCACCAAAAGCAATCATGAAAACTCAAAGAAATTTTATCAAAAACCCAAAACTCGGAGCACTTACCCCTGACTTAATCATGTCGACACCAAGCACCAACTCCCCTCCTGATTCGAAGCAGTACACCTAGGAAGACTCGGAAATCGCAGCGCTCAAAGAGAGCAGCGGCGGAAATCCGAAGCGATCCCACGAGTAAACAGCGCCTCGAATCGGGAAGACAAGGAAATGAGTGCTGTAGAAAAAAAAAAAAAAAAAACACGGCACAAACACCCCCCTCCCCATTGGAAAAACGGGGTGGAGAAGCTAAAAAGGAAAGAAATGAAAACTTGCAGGAGTGAAGTGAAGGATGAACACCTTCAAACCCCGGAGAGATGAATCCCGAAGAAGAAAACTCTGGGAGAGATGTCATCTAGACAAGGACGAGATGGGTCCTTGCGTAGTTTACTCTGAAAAGGTACACTGCTACCGGGCGCGAATCCGAAAGTGGCTTGTTTCTTAGCAAAACCTAAACACAAATGAAAGCGCGACATAAAATCAGCCCCCAAGATTACAGAATAGAGGAGGTCAGGGACCAATAACACTCATGCTTCCAGGTGAATTTAGGAAAACACACATTACTCATGACTTTTCTGGATACGTTAAAGGGCTGACCATCAACTGCCAGACATTGCAATTGACAGCTCACCTCCTTAGAACACGAAGGAGCCAATGTGTTGTGAAAATATTGTTGATTAATACGGGAAAATGAGCTACCCGAGAGCTAAAACGCTTACCTTACCCACAATGACCTGAACAAGTGGTTTAGTCGAATGAGGAAGAGCCAAAATGTGCCGCGATGAAGCCAAATTCGCACTAATGGTAGGCAACTTATGGCGTTAAATGGGGCGCTGCAGGGAACTACTATCACGTCCAGATTTTGAAAGATCAAGGGAAACTACAGTTCTTAACAGTATGACCTACCTCATGACAATGGTAGTATCTTAACTGGGGCCCTTCAGATGGTAACCCAGGATGGACACAGGGTGCTGAACCATCACCATGATTCACATGTGGTGGCCTGGGTGAGCTCAACACTTTCCCTAAGCAAGATCAATCCACAGCAAAACACTCATTAAGCAGGGGCACTAAAGATTCCATTGCAGTAAACGTATTAGGACGAGCCGCGAAAACGAGACTGGAGTGAACTTCCAGGTTCAAACCCGAAATGATAGCATCACAAACTGCCTGCTCCATATCTGGGAGACGCAAGACCAAGGCCACATCTCTGATTCGTTCCATATACTGGATGAACTCACGGTGCGGGATATAAGTCCAAAATCAAAGCATGAAAAGTCCCTAAAATGTCAGCTGATTGCCTAGCCCTAAGCAAAAGATTTAAAACAACACCTCTGACCTTGGTCGCAACTGCCTGAATCACTAGATCGGCAGGAACCAAGTGTACCGCAGCTATCTTGCTAAGCCTTACTAAAAATTTAAAAGATGTGAAAGCTGGCAACACTTCTGACAGCTTGAACAATTCAACCACCTCCACCAACTGTTCTAAAGGGAGTATAATTTTTAAGACACGAAATGGCGTCAAAGGATAAGCTACGGTGCTCACGGCTGGGGCCAACGAGGTCTCCGGAAAATACAGCTTCATGTCCATGGCGTTAATAGCCTCAAAATTTTGCTTGAGTTCAATAACACGAGGTAAAACCTTGGAACATGGAAAATAGACAGTAAAATAGTCTAACCTATTGATATAGTGCTGGATGCATGCCAATAAACGGACCTGCTGTTGAAGGGGATCCCTCACGCTCCAAATCCTGAAGAACCTCGACCAACTCTAAAAGTGCTTCAGAACACACTTGAGGGGATTAGATCACTAAATCATGCTTATCAGGTAAAGTAATGAACGGTTTGTCCTTGACAAGATGCAATACATGGCCGCCCCATCGGCCGCAGGAGGGATCTGGCCACCATGAATTAACAGCTAAAATCTAGCTCACCTTTACGCAAATGGTCAACATCTGTTAAGGAAGACACCATAACTACCACTAGAATTCTGTAGTTGGCACAAAGAAGTCTAAATATACCAAGCACAAATGCACAGAAACCAAGCAGAAAGCTAAGCGTCAAATGAACCACGCTCTGCTACCAAAATGTGGCGGCTGGCCCTGGCCGCGCACTTGACACCTAAACATTCTGAGCTAAAGTGAGGAATTTTGGCCCTACAAAACCTAAAGCTAAGAGGTTCAGGTTAGGGTACACAACATACAAAGAACTGACTCAATGTTGCCCCCAATAAACAGTTCAAATGCTTTAGTTCATTATTACAGTCCTTGATTATAACTAATATAACAATATGTGCTCCCTTTAAAATAGCACAAGGAAACAAAGAGCATCACAACTTTAACCGAAATTACTCTATCACAATTAGCTTTCCTGAAATAAGAATAATAAAGTATAAGGGTAACAAGGGTCCAGGAAAACATTCAAATTAACGGTGATGCTAGCCAGTAACTACACAGTCAGAATATACCAAAGCAAAGTAACTGAGTATAAAAATTACGTGAGTAACACCTCAAAACTATTGAATACATATATGACTTTAGGGTAAGCCGACACTTAAATTCTGTCCCCCATTTTACGATGTAGAAATGCCAAGCTAGCTAGCAGTCACTTTTTAAACCCAGAAACATGAAAACGGAAAACACAATAAAGCTTCTGGTCCCGGAACTAAAGGGAATAGCCCATTAAAACAAGTCAAAGCTCACCAAAAGCGATCATGAAAACTTAAAGAAATATTACCAAAAACCCAAAACTCGAAGCACTTACCCCTAACTTAATAGCATCGACACCAAGCTCCAACTCCCCTCTCGATTCGAAGCAATACACCTAGTAAGACTCGGAAATCGCAGGGCTCAAAGAGAGCAGTGGCAGAAATCCAAAGTGATCCCACAAGTAAACAGCGCCTCAAATCGGGAAGACAAGGAAATGAGTGCTTGAGGGGAAAAACAAACAAACAAACAAACGGCACAACTAAGAAATTAAAAACCCCAAGGACGGCCCACAAAAAATACTAAAATGTTGATTAGTTTTTAAAATGAATAGTCAGTATGTCATTGTGTACAAGAAAATAAAGAACAATATTAATGTATTGGAGAAAAGCACCTACTTCACGTTCAAGAGGTCCCTAGTTTAAATCTCGGTTAGGGTAAGTTACCTGGATAAGGTTTTACTGGGGTTCTTCCTTATTTTTGAAGGCGGATGTCGGGTAGCTGTAAGCTCCATGGACCCAGGACTCATTTGACCATCATTTCACCAATTTCATTCATTGTCCGATTTGACTTAACATTGGAGGATGTAAAAAAAAAAAAAAAAAAAAAAAAAAAGCCTGTACTTGGAGATTCATTGCAATTCAGTTCTTAGGAGAAAATCATATCATCCAGCAGTATCTTCCACTGCTTCCAATAAAGTTAACAAAGAGCAAAAGAAGAATGTTTCTGCACTAGTACCAGATGATAAAACTTAAGTCTAACTATACAAGATGTCATAGGAGGAAACTACATATCTAACCCTGTTTAGATATGAACTAAGTGTTATGTGAATTATGTAATGATTGTAATAGCTTATTTTATTGTGCTATGCATATTATTAAGAATGATTAAATCTTACATAATACAACTAGTTTTGTGTTTTACTTTTGTTATGAATATTCTCAAATTAAAAAAAAAAAGAACTATAAAAGTAGTAATAACTAATAATGTTGGCCAATAGTAGTACCTACATAATTATTTGTGCATGGAAATTATTGTAATGATAAATAAAAAGAAATAAATAATTGCATACAAATGGACAAAAACAAAATTGTAACATAATTAGAACAATGCTTTTCTTTTTCGTATATATGCATTTATTGGCCTTTGAAAAAAAGCTAAATAAATGACCGTGTAACTGCCCATACTGAAAATTTTGTTATGATATAACTTACTATAACTTTTATTTATAACAGATCTGATAAAGAGAAGATATGAAATTCCCCCAGGTCTCTCAAGGTAAAAATAATGTTTCCTGAAAAATTAAATATTTTTCAATTATCAGCTTTTGAAAAATTGTTCCTCAATTCTACCCTGATCATTTGTGGTATTGATAGTAATGGCATTTAATGTAGTAACACAAGTGAGCTGCAAGTTCCTCCAGGCTTTAAGTAAAATTTACCAATACTGAATCTCTCTTTGATAACTGCTTCATATTCACAAGGAGAAAATGTACCTTGGCTTTCATTTAGGGCACTATTAATAGTACAAGAATAATGAACAGTCAATAGTTAAAAGTCCTTTCATGGAAGTGTTGAGAACAGTGTTGTTGTTATTAATCAGTGTTGTTATTAATCGACTCCCAATTAACTTAAGTCAATAGTTAACCTAAATCAATTTGCAAAATTCATTGCTACAGTGGAACTCAAACCATGAATTGCTGGAGCTGTTTGTTAATTCTTAGGATTATGGATAGATTTCAACCTCTGCTGGGATAGTCATGTAGAGCATTTGACCTCAAAATTAAGTAGAGTCTGCTTTTTACTATACCAGCTGAAGACAAGTGTTACGTTAGATGTGCTAAAAGGCTCTTATTTTGCCTACTTTCACACACATTTACAATATGGGGTAATATTATGGGGAAACAGTGTTAAGAGCAAACTGATCTTCAAGCTCTGAGAACTATAGTAGGTATACCAAAAAGAGAGTTGCAGGGAACATTTTAAGAAAATGAACATATTAACTTTACCATGGGTTTACATAAAAGAACTATTATATGTGAAATCTAACCTAAATCATCTTGTCACAATTTCTGAAATTCACACTCATAACACGTGGAATAAAAATAAGCTGCATATCTCTAGTCATAAAACAAAACTGTTTGAAAAGTCTTTTAAATATAATTGTCTAAACTTGTTTAATGTCTTACCATCACACCTGAGGAACGTAGGGTCAGTTAAAAAATTCAAAACTGATTTAAATAAATTCCTGCTTTCTAACCAGTTCTACTCGGTTGAGGAATTCAAACAATGCTGTGTACCTGCGAATAAGATGCTGAAGTAACATTAAGCTCCATTTTTCAGTTTACTTCATAAACTTTGTTCTCTCTCTCCTCCCTTTACTTTTGTGTAATTTTTCTTTTCACATATATGTTATGAATACTACACTAAATTTTGTCTATCAATGTTAAAAATATGGCTGCATTTATTGTGCACTATATGTTTTTCTATAATTTTGACATGTCCAATAACATGTATATGTTTCAAAGAATGAAATAAATACTATCCTATACTATCAAGCTACCATGGTAGGATACCTGAATGAACACTAAACTTTGTTTGGTACTTAGTTTGGTGCAGTAAACATTCAAGTCAATCTCCAACATTTTAAAGATCATATATTTAAAGATATAAGGTAATGCTGAAAATGCTTGTAATTTTTGGATGGCATATTTCAGAGCATGAAAGCTCTGTGATAGACTTGATGGAAAGCCAAAAATTCATGGTATGAATTCCAGCTCTGGCATTGCATTCTTACATTCTCTAGCACCTAGTAGTCTACCGACTCCTCACCCTGGAATTTGAAATGTACTTCACTTTGTGCATTGCTCTGTCGTTTTACACAATTTGACTATCTTGAACTCATTCACTGAGCCAACTCCTCACCACAGAGCTGCACTCATTGACTGAACACCTAGCTCAAAACACACACAAACTAACCCTAAACTCCACTGCGCTGACTTCTCACCACAGAGCCCCATTTGAAATGTGTCAACACTAGACATACACTCTCAATCCTTGTATTGGCTTTTACACAGTCCTGCCTGGCACAGAAGACCATTCCGGTAGTCAGATGTACTTGAACTACTTTCTTTAATGGTATCTGCACAGTAATAGCATGGCTCGCTTCATCACTTCAGCTAGTTGGTATCCTTGAAGGCACATTAGCTTCTGCCCTTGTGATGTCAGCTAGTGTTTGGCCCCTTGGGAGATTGTCTCTCTCTCTGCCCCCTTCCACTCTTAACAGCAATGGTGGCTCAACTGTCCACCTCAACTCTGCCTCTCCCCAGTAACCTTCATGATCCCCTGTAACAATCATAATCATCATTATCATTTTGAAACAACTGTAGGAAATGTGTGGGAGTGTGCATAAGTGTGGTACAACTCAAAAGAAAATACCTGGATAAATACTACACTTTGTATCAAGGTCAGCATGTACCCAGGATCTTCCAAGGAACAGGAAGAAAGATTTTTAAGAAAATTCCCCTTTCCAAGCTAACTGTTACGTGGAAAAATGTTCATTATTCTTTATTTTCTTTTAAATTACTCAAGCAATTAAAATGAAACATCAGGTATTTAATATATTTAACAGAAAAATAAAATGCATGTCTTGAATTTTCTTTAAATGCCTGTTTATTCTGAACCAGATTTATTTAATTTTGAATAACTTAAATCTTCAGAGATAGAGAATAATTTACAATGTGAATAATGTAGATCTCTGAAATACCCATTACATGTTAAGACAAACATTTGCAGAAATTATTGCTAATTTTCTTGTAGGTGCAAGCTTACTATACAGTAAGCTTTAAGTGATTGTCAAATCTTTTTTAAGAGCACAGCTAGTCACCATATAATGGCTTTGAACTTCCAGTGTCTTTCCATGGTCAAGAGATTAAAAAACTTAACATCTCATTTGAAAAAAATAATAAGAATTCGAAAATGAAGAGAAATAAACAAGGAATATTTCATAAATGGCTCACTCCACAACAAATGTATTTGACATAAATTATGTGTTTTAACAAGATTTACATTAAAATAAAGAAGAATAAAAAAGATATTTACACATTGCTTCACTCGCACTGTTTTTCACAGGTCATGTTTGAAGAGCTGATGATGGGAGCAACAACTCTTGAAACATGTCCTGTGAAAAACAGTGTGAGTGAAGCAATTTGTCAATATCACCTCGATTCAATTTTATTTTAACTTGTACTTCACTGTATCTATGCTTCTTTCAATTTTTATACTACATTTTTACATTTTTTGTATAGTAAGATTTTGTCTATCTCTTACACTTACTTGTTATGCAAAAGTCATCCAGGATAAAGAGGCCTTCTGAGAATATTTGCAGAAAATTCAAGATATATATTTCATTTGTGATGAAAATTTCTTAAACATAGTACTTTAATCAAAATTGTTAGACCATTTTTGAGAAAATTCAAATTTTCAAAAACCGTTCCATGTAAAGGGTAGTCTTGAATTTATGCTTCACTGTCCCTACGCTTCTTTCAAGTTTATACTTTGAGTCTTGAAAATCTTTATGTCTAGTCTTTGAAAGATACTGAAGTCAAATTCAAGTTTGGTATTTAACTGGTTCTTCACTTTTGAATTATGCTGTTCATGCATGTGCAAGCATGCACTCACGCATATACACACTCACACAAACTTTTTCTAAAAATGCACTTTATGGAGTTAGGAAACCTCAAATGTATATTTCCAGGTGAAATCTTGGTGTCAATTTTTGGGCAAAATGCCATAACTTTTCTACTTATAATGTATGTGGTAGAGAAAGTAAAGTGATAACATCAGTAAAAAGTATTTCATGTTCATATTGGTAATCTGATTATAAAAAATATTAGAAAGAGATTGGGTCCTAGCACAGATTCTGAAGTTATATCACATTTTGTTTTCTGTAAGCCAGATTTAACATTATTTATTGCTACATATTAATCACTGTTTTTAAGATAACTTTGAAACTATGTAGGATACTCCTTATTCCTTTCTTTTCATGTTATACTATAAGAAGTCATGGTTTACCATATCAAATGTCCTTTATAGATAAATAAAAATACCAGTTGCAATGTTATTATCAAGTGCCTTTTAGATTGGTGCTATACAAGTCACAGTATTGGAATTTTGTACAAATCCATATTGAGTCTTATTTGATAGCCTGTTATTAGGGTTATTAATAAGACGACAATTTCTTAATTCATTTTTCAATTATTTTTTTAGATGTGTAGAATACTAATAGGCTAATACTAATAATGTACACATTTACATATAACGATTAAAAACATTCTGTGATAAGAATATGAATTATTATTAAAATAAAAGAAAATTGCAGAGTTTAAAAATGAAATTATTGGGATCAACATCAACATATTGCATATCACTGAAGAAAAGTTGTGAATGCTTTTAGAATATGTTATTTTTGTGGTCACTGAACTTGAAAAACGTCATAATAATGAATATTTAACTAAAGTCTGGTAAGGTAGTATACTATTCAAATATTTTAATTTGCAAACGATACAATATCTGCTGTATAAACATTTCTGTAATTTAAATATGTCGTAAAGTTACACTCCTCGCACCTTTTGAACATCGGTCATAATTGTGGAAACTCTGCTGTGGATTTAAATAAGCCCCCATTTCTGATGAGTGACATCTGGTACCATATGAACAGTGCAAAGTAATTGGTTAATGCAGATTTGATAGAACATTACCGTTTTTCTTCTTTTTCCTTAACTTTTCTTTCTTAACATGTTTAAGAGAAAGAAGAAATAAGAAGCTAAGTGATAAGTTATAAAGATATAAACGTTGTTTGTTGTGAGTTGGGCTTAGGAACGACAATCATTTCACGATAAATATTTATGTTTCTTACGTCAATGTGGTTAACTGCACGTGGACAGGACCATGGCATGAGGTCCATAACTTGTCACGTGGTCAATTGCTATCCCGCGGAAATCTTAAAAGTGCTCAGTATGAGTATCTCTGAGAAGGATAAAAGTCAAGCACTCCATCTCAAAAATGGTATAGGGAAAAAATCGGTAACTAATAAACGAAGAAGGGACCAAATTAGGTAGAAAGAAAGGTTTGCGAGAGCTGAGATATTCAGCAGCGACGTGGGTAATTACACACCGGGTAATTCGGTATTGCATATTCTGTCAAGGCGAGATTAAAACATGGACCGAAGTAATAAATTTGGGAATCAAACAGAATGTCGTATTTTGCCCCATTATGCTGGGAATATTTAACAATATAATTAATACAGAGCTTCATAATTCCGGCAATTGTTAACATTGCCGCTAGATGGCGAAGAGTGCAATTTGACCATGAAGTATGGCTGCCTAATCAAAGGAGAGGGTTCGTAAATTCATTCTAATTCACATAACGTAAATGTATGAGATACATAGACAGTTTGTATCAATCCATTGCGCTGTTTGAACATTTTAATGTTGTTTACAATTGAGGTCAAACACTTAAAGATTTCTGTAAATGATTAAAGGCTTAATAGTAGCCTGGAAAATCGGGTGAGCACTAGATTCTAAGTGCTATACCTACTGTCCTCGGGCTTGGGCATGGCCGTATGGAGGTATTTACAGAAATAGCACTGGTTAATTTATTTTTCGTTTAAACTAACATGATGGACAATAATTGCCTGTTTCCCTGATGGATTAACTTATCCACACTTTCTGTGGGCTGGAAGGATTAGCATGTTCACATCCTGTTTTCAGGCCATGATAGGTACTGTTAGAAAACACTTGACAGTTTTTTCTTTCGTATCTTTGCCTATTAAAAGATGTAGCAATAGACTGCTTTATCTCTATTGGCTTAAATACAGTAAGAAGTTATTTTGATAGTTCTATAAAACATCGTGTGTAGTGGTCATGTAATCTGATCCCTGGTTCGTAGTAGCGACATGTGGTAAATTTAAGTGACGAAGAAGTTAGAATGCGTTCTGGTTTTTTATGGTATGTTGTTAATAGGTGGTTAATAGTGCTTTAAGGTTTCTGGAGAGCATAATTCAGTCAGCAGTGACCACCTCTGTGTTTTGCAGTGAAGCTGCAATGCTAAAAATGCACCTGATGTGAATGCTGAATGCGTATTGCTTTTGTTCGGGAACACGGTCAGAATTATAGCTGCAAAATCTTGCATTCAAATTATTTCTAAATTCATTTATGAATTGAGCATGTTGTATGAACGTAGTATCATTCAGTTCAACAATTTACTTTATCACCGAATTTCACGTTTTACACGCGAATGTAGTTTATTTCTCGGGTAGAAAAAATAAAACGAAGTAAAATTTCCAAAATTGTCTTTCATTGGTAAATACAAGTGAACGGAGCTATTGTAATGATTGCCTAAAAATTTCTGTGCATTTTTCTTCCAGTGAGGCAGTATTGTATAGTAATGCTACATGATAATTGGAGTTACATTAGGATATTTGCATGTGATATGTTTCTTCTATAAATTTCATAATAGATTCCAGAATGAATGTATTTGAGAAATTGTGTTGGATACTGTAGTTTGTGATATGTGGAAGTTCTCATTAACCTCCCATCACTTTTATGAACTCCATTATTTTGACTAGATTTGCATGCTAAAAGTCAACTACAGAACACTTAAGTATATTAAATAGTATGTATTTAAAAAGACCCCAGCTATAGCTTCTATGCATAGGTCTGTCAGCTTTTCAGTAAACTAAAACAATACATCAATCATAGTAATGCTTTAATATTACAATTCTTCATAACCACCTATCCAGCAGTTCTAGAGTGAGTAAAGGGGAAACTCCTATGAGTTTTGCTAAGACTAAACTGGCAAGAAACCCTCTTTCACGGAGAAAATAAAAACCTAAATACTATACCATAGCAGTGGGGAAGAATATTTTGAAAAGAAGAAATTAGCATACATTTTGAAAGAACTCTGTTGCTTAGAACCCATAATGAACAAGAATGCAGATAATAGATAATTGTGATGTATGTCAGTAAGTTCGCAGTGTGGTTTCCTTTATAGGATGTGTAAGAATAACTTTTGATTTGTGAAATGTGTGTATTTGTATCTTTGAGCGAATGAGTACAGTAGATATCAATTATAGTGCCAGAGTTTGTAGAGTACAACAGAGATAATATGTACTTTTAATTTTATGTATATTTGTTCCAAAATTCAATATAAATTGAGATTCCTACAATTTTATAATATCTGCATGCTAATAAAATGTTTTGAGTAGCTCACATCAAGAGAGCAATATTCAAAGAGAAATTAATTGCATTTCACTTGTGAATATTGTGTACTTTTTATATTAATTTACAATAAACCTTTGGCATTGTACTTCATGCAATAAATGTATCATGCACGATATTCAATTTAAACTGAATCTTTGTTTATATTACTGAATAAGAAAAGGACCAAATTGATTTTAATACCTTGTATGGGTGAGCATATAGGTTCCAAACTATTTAAAATTTTTCATTTTCTAAACCTCCAATTTAGGTTATCATTTTCATCTCCCTTTTTTACACTTTTGTGCGGGGGAAGATATGGTGGTTTAGCCATTGTTTAAGAGCAACCTAATATGCACAAGAACTATTTTCATTAGTTTTGATGTCCATTTGATACATTTGGTCCAGATAAAAGTGATTACATATGTGGGTTACTAGAATGCTGAAACATACTTTAGAGCAACTTATTAATAATAAATCTGCCAATCTGACAGATTTTTTTTTTCACATATAAATTAGAGATAAAATGTAACATTTGTTTTCAAAGGAAACTGACATACTGTATCATTATGCCATATAGGTAATGTTTTCTGTTGTATTTTATAGGACAGCTATTAATATAGAATGGCTGCATCATGTTCTTCATCAAGCAACAAGACTGAAAGTGCAAGCCCAAGTCCAACAGAGACTGTTTGTCTGGAATTATCAGACTCTGTGGTTGAGGTGAAAGAAGGGGCAGGTCCATCAAGGGAAGTGTGTAGTGATTCTGTGGCCTTGACAGAGACAAACATTGTGCAAGAGAGCACAGCAAAGTGTTTATTAGACAATGAGGAAGAAGAAGAGACGGAAGATTGTGAGGAGGGAATGTGGGGGGACTTGGAAGAGGGTGAAGATGTGGAAGTTAGTGGTGTTGAGGAGGAGGAGCAGATGGAGGATGCTTCCAAATTGTTAGACAAGTGGGATGTGACTGGTGCGCTGCCATCTACTGCCAATAATGCGAGTGCCATAAGCCCCAGAAATTGGGTAAGTAGCATGTATATTCACATACAGTATCTAAAATTTGATGCAGCCGTATTTAGTTGGATGAGGGGGGGGGGGGGTCAATAACAGGGTTATAGTGAGTGTGGCTCCCTTCTTCATGCCTTTTCACCTACAGCACAAGGAGCATGTGCTGCATATTGTAATTTCACAGTAATACATCTGCAGTTAGCATTCTTTTCACTTACATCCCTTGAGGCTGACTTGAGAATAGCTTGTCCTTGGTTCAATTCTTTCACATATGTGCTTTTGTAAAGTGTACTGATATTTTTTTTAACTTTCTTACAGTACTAATCATAATTGGACAGGAAAAATAGCATATCTTTGGTTTAATTCTCAGACATTTACATTTCCCTAAAGAGGCCTGCCAGAGGTTAATAAAACTTGTTATAGAGGTTGGGAGAATATAGTTGTAATCATTGGAAAAGAATAACTGCTTTGGTTTTATTCCCAGAAATTTATGCTACTGTAGTTAGGTCTGGCAATATAGTTTGTAAAATTTATTAGAGAATATAATTATTAATAAATAAATTTGTTCTGTGTTCTATTCTCCTAACTGTACACTTTTGTTTGGCATTTCCAGAAGATACACTACTTATGTCATTAAACTTATTTTCATACACAATACACTGGCTTTCTCATCAGTAAAAACAGGAGTGCTCATAGTATGTTCTTTTATTGTTTTGCCAGAATTAGGAGGAATGCATCACAGTACACAACTTGTCACTTGTTTGCAACTGCAGTGGCTGAACATGTGCAAAAATGTTTAATGGGGACCTTATTTCTGTGCTCTATCTTACTCTCTTAGTTCGGACTTAACTCTAGCTGTGCAGAAAATACTTCTGTTATCCTGACTCAAGAAACCAGATATAACCTGGTTATGGTATACCAGAATCAAGCTGTGCTACAATATTTTGGAGAAAGCAAATGCCAGATAACCTACAGTCCCTCTGGATGCACATAAACATTGCTAACAAGTCTGTGTTGACGTTCTTTGGGGTCAGCTGTTTACATCTGATTCGTATCACAACCATCATATCTCTTACTCCAACTCATGTTAAATGTTTTGGAAGTTTAAATACAGTATTTTTTTTCCTCTGTTCGTTAGTTGAATGTATCAGATAAGTAGTAATATACACAGTGTAGTAACGAATTGTTTCCACTTGTGCTTCACTATTCAAGTTGTGAAAGTTGTGCTATGCGTTTCAAGGCTGGATAGAGTGTAGGTAGGGATGTATTTGGAATACTGAAGGTTAGTCTTTCAGTCCTTTCCCAGGCAGCTGGTTTATATCCATTACTAGCAAATAAGTATTATTTTCATGTACTGGATTTACATAAAGCATGGTTCATAGTAAACTAGAAAGTAGAAGAAAAGTGAGAATGGCAGGCAAAAGGATCTGCGTGAGTTTGGTTCATAATCCACTCTAAACAAGAAAAAGACTAATCATAATAATAAACTACATGGAAGCTAAGTTTTGGGTATTAGGGAACAATTTTTACTTTATGACATACAGTCAGCTCAAAAAGTATTTGTACACCACCTAAATGAAGAAACAGTTTGTGTTGTTGCAACACTATTATTTATGAAACTTAGTAAACTTGTAAAATTATATGGTTCGTGTATTTATTTACTGATTCTTATCTTAATTTTACTGAAAGTTGTCTAAAATCAGTGGTTTTCTATGGTAATATTGGATGATACCGTAAATTTGGCACAAAAAGTATTTGTATACCAAAGGTATCTAGATTGAATATTATGGTTGTATTACAAGCTAGCTCTTCTTTCTGGATAGTCCACATTCATTTTCAAAGCAACTGGTAATGCACTAGTCTGACATCAAACACAGTGGGTTGCGAAAGTAATGTAAAATGGGCCGAAGAGGAAGAAATAGAGAAGAGAAGAGAGAAAAATAGTAATTAAACTACTTAGTGAATTCAAAACCCTTTCAGAGATATCTCAGATAGCGGGTAGATAATGGTCAACGATTCAATCCATCATTGATAGAGGAGGAACCAGAAAATCTGTTCTAAATACACCCAGGAGTGTTCAACCTAAATATTAAAGTAGCATTTTTCGCTGCATTAAAAAGGAACCACTAATGACTGCTCCCCAGATTGTTAAGTTGCAGAAGGCATGAATTAATGTTTCAGCGAGCATTGTGAGAGCTGTTTCAATAAGAAAGGGTACAATGGCAGAGTGGCGCATAAGAAGTTCTATGTCAGTCCACAGAAAAGGAAAAAATGCCTAGAATTCGCATGTAGGTACTGTGATAAGGGTGTCGACTTCTGGGAAAAAGTTGTATGGACAGATGAGATCCTGTTCAAGGCGTGGATCGCAGTTGCAAAGTGTGGAGGAAAAACTATGGAGCTGGAACCAAAAAATGTTTCCACAGTAAAGCATGGCAGAGGATCCAACCATGTCTGGGGTTGTATAAGCACATTAGGTGTCAGCAATCTGCATGTTATCAAGGTAATAATGGATCAAAGGAAGTACATGGGCATTCTTAAGCAAGAGTTGTATACCAGTGTGGAGAAAATGAGCCTGCAAGAGGACTATACCTTGTTTCACGTAAGCTTGCCCAGTATCTCTTAACGGTCACGTGACCTAATCACCTCTCATTGGTTGCTGTTGTGGTAATGACTGTCGTGCGGTAAAAATTAGTTCATTATTTAACATGGTAATATATCATTATATGTTGGAAGAGAATTGTAAAATTTATATTTTCGTAACTGTTTTAATTAAATATATTACGCAACAGAGTTGATTTATCTGAAATGCATGTTAATTCTTAAACGAAGTAAAGAGGAGGTTCCTTTGCTCTCAAGCACATGGCACGATAGCACGTGATTTAGCGGTAGTGGTGACATTTGTTTATATGACTTTTATCACTGACCTTGTTTTGAACTGGATTAGTCATGCATCGCCATTCGAGAGTGCGGGAGCTAAATTATTTTATTGATCCTTTATTGCGCATGTACTTATTATATGTATAATGGCAGAGTCTACCGCCAGTTTTTCGCTGAAGTATCGCAAGGATAATTATTTACAAACAGGCGAAAAAAGAATTGTGTTGCATGTGTTTAATGCACTCACAGAGAAGAATCCGTCTTTGTCAGTGAGAGAAGTCGATCAGCTGTGCTCTGAAGTTACAGGTGTGAGTGTTAGATCCGTAGGAACATCGCGACTTGAAATTGAGGAAACAGGAAAACTTACCACTCCAGGCAAAAGCAGGAATAAACAAAAGTGTGTCCTCGGAGAAAATACGTGAAAAGTGTTGTGCGTCGTCATGTGTGTAGTTTTTCTTTAGAAACGAACTCCCTAACATAAGTAACATTTCGTCTGCTGTAAATGAGGATGCAGATTTACCAAATTTCAGCAGATTGCTTATACAGTTGGGATTTGTGAATGAAAAAAGAGGCAAGAAAAATGTGCTAAAAGACAGAGGCGATATTGCTGTGTGGCGAAGACGCTATTTAAGGACAACCACACTGCACCGAGATACAAATCGCTAAATATACACGAAGAACACACAAAAAGTAAAGTATGGTGTGACACGACTTTTAAGACGGAAAGACAAGCATTTTTGAAAGGTATGTGTGCTGGTTTAAAAAATCCCAGTGGAAAAGGCCACAGGCCTTTCATTGTAAACTCTTTCAGTTTCATTGCTCAGTCATTCTGTTTCAATTTGCTCAGTTCATTATAAACTTGTATTTTTGCATGCCTTCATATCCTTATTTGTATGATTTTTTATTATTTTATTTATCTTCCCGGCAATTATTACATTTACTGCAGGTTTAAATGTGACGGGAAGGCACCGCCTATGACGCGAAAGCATTAGCCAATTAGGGCGAGGGGGAGGGTTGTTGAACGCGGAGTGATGCATTTCAGCGGGGCAAGGTTATATGAAACAGAAATTAGATAGTTATGCAGGATTATGATCCAAAACATGCTACGCTTAATACACGACTGTGGATATTAATGTTCCAAAACAACTTCATACACCTCCACAATCTCCAGATATTAATCCTATTGAACAAGTGAGGAGTATGCTGGGGAAATGCTTAAGAAACAGGGCGGTTTCAAACAAAGAAGCATTGAAAACTGCTCATTTGGAAGAATGGAATGGAATAACAAAGGTGGAAGTTAAAGAATTGTCCATTCCTTACCAAGGAGACTAGAGGCTAAAATTAAAGCTAAGAGGTACCCAACGAAGTACTTAATAGCAGCATTTTTGTTGTATTGTATATTGTTTTTGTGAGTGTACGATTACTTTTTGTGGCTGAAAAATTGGCAAGTTAATTTTATTTTTATAGAAGTGACATTTCATTTGTACATTGTTGCTATTTTTATATAAAATAGCAATTATTTTGAGGATGCTTTCTTTTGAGTTGGTAAACCTTAAGTTAATTAGGAGTCGATTAATAACACAAAACAACACTCACTTTTAAATTTTCCCGGAACCGGTTTCTGAGGTCTTCCCTCTATCTTCAGCCGGACATCGACTAGTTCTCATTGGTGTAGCTGGCAATATTTTGTCTTCGGTCTCCTCTGGTGGCGGTTCGAGGAACTTGCTGAACAAATCTTTCTGGGGGATGTCGAAATTGAATACTTTGTTCCTATTTTTTGAAATAAAGATTTGTTCCCATGTGGACAGTTCTTCTTTTCCTGTTGTATGTTTTAGTAATTTTGGTTCTGGATTTATGTTGTGGTTTTTTTCCCAAAAATGCGTGGCAACTGCTGATTTTTCTAATTGTTTGTATTTTATGTTCCTAAAGTGTTCCTTTGCTCTTGTTTCTAAATTTCTTTTCGTTTTTCCAATATAAATTTGACTACAGTCACAGCATTCAATTTGATATATACCAGATTTTTTGTTAGATGGAATGGCATCTTTGATGTTTGAGCAAATTAGGTTTTTTAAGGAGTAATGGTTCACTGGAGCTAGTTGAATGTTTTGTTTTTTGAAGACTTTTTTGAATTTATCAAAGGCCCATGGATGGTAAGTGAATTTTTTGAAGATCATTTTAGTTTCTGTAGCTGAGAGGGTTGTGGTTTCCTTTAGTAGTTTCTTCTTTTTTGCTAAGTTCACTTTTTTGTCTACTAGTGATTTGGGAAAGTCATTTTTCTGTGCTATTTCAATAATTTTGTTGTATTCTATTTTGTATTCTTCTGCTGTGAGAGGGATGTTGACCAGTCTGTGTGCTAAACTATTAAAGATTGCCTGTTTGTGGGATCTTGGATTGTAGCCATTAGCTTTTATGTAGTTGTCTGTCTGTGTTGGTTTTCTGTAAATGCCAAAGTTTATTCTATTTTTATTTCTGATTATTTTTAGATCTAAAAATGGTAAATACTCGTCTTTTTCAACTTCTACAGTGAACTTGATGCTTTCTTCTTGAATATTTAAAAGTTTTAGTGCATCACTGATGTGTTTTTTTTGGCACTATGGCAAATATGTCATCTACATATCTTTGCCAGAGTTTGAACATCCATGGGAAACCTTTAGTGATCCTTATTTCTAGTGCACTCATGTACAGATCGGCCAGGAAGGGTGATAAGGGGTTTCCCATTGCTAAACCAGAAGTTTGATGGAAATATTTTGTTTGAAACTGGAAGAAATTCTGTTCTATGCATAATTTGGTAAGTTCGATGTAATCTGAAATTTCAAGTGATGACAGATCAGATTACATCGAACTTACCAAATTATGCATAGAACAGAATTTCTTCCAGTTTCAAACAAAATATTTCCATCAAACTTCTGGTTTAGCAATGGGAAACCCCTTATCACCCTTCCTGGCCGATCTGTACATGAGTGCACTAGAAATAAGGATCACTAAAGGTTTCCCATGGATGTTCAAACTCTGGCAAAGATATGTAGATGACATATTTGCCATAGTGCCAAAAAAACACATCAGTGATGCACTAAAACTTTTAAATATTCAAGAAGAAAGCATCAAGTTCACTGTAGAAGTTGAAAAAGACGAGTATTTACCATTTTTAGATCTAAAAATAATCAGAAATAAAAATAGAATAAACTTTGGCATTTACAGAAAACCAACACAGACAGACAACTACATAAAAGCTAATGGCTACAATCCAAGATCCCACAAACAGGCAATCTTTAATAGTTTAGCACACAGACTGGTCAACATCCCTCTCACAGCAGAAGAATACAAAATAGAATACAACAAAATTATTGAAATAGCACAGAAAAATGACTTTCCCAAATCACTAGTAGACAAAAAAGTGAACTTAGCAAAAAAGAAGAAACTACTAAAGGAAACCACAACCCTCTCAGCTACAGAAACTAAAATGATCTTCAAAAAATTCACTTACCATCCATGGGCCTTTGATAAATTCAAAAAAGTCTTCAAAAAACAAAACATTCAACTAGCTCCAGTGAACCATTACTCCTTAAAAAACCTAATTTGCTCAAACATCAAAGATGCCATTCCATCTAACAAAAAATCTGGTATATATCAAATTGAATGCTGTGACTGTAGTCAAATTTATATTGGAAAAACGAAAAGAAATTTAGAAACAAGAGCAAAGGAACACTTTAGGAACATAAAATACAAACAATTAGAAAAATCAGCAGTTGCCACGCATTTTTGGGAAAAAAACCACAACATAAATCCAGAACCAAAATTACTAAAACATACAACAGGAAAAGAAGAACTGTCCACATGGGAACAAATCTTTATTTCAAAAAATAGGAACAAAGTATTCAATTTCGACATCCCCCAGAAAGATTTGTTCAGCAAGTTCCTCGAACCGCCACCAGAGGAGACCGAAGACAAAATATTGCCAGCTACACCAATGAGAACTAGTCGATGTCCGGCTGAAGATAGAGGGAAGACCTCAGAAACCGGTTCCGGGAAAATTTAAAAGTGAGTGTTGTTTTGTGTTATTAATCGACTCCTAATTAACTTAATTTATACAACAACACTGTTTTCAACACTTCCATAAAAGGATTTGGTAAACCTTAATTTATCATTTAAATACTCTCCATAATATTCATTATCCTTAAAGTTGTAATGGTGTATGAATACTTTCTGCTGACTGTATATAGTAGACAGGGGAAAGAGGCATTCTGCCCAAAGATTAGATATCAAGATTTCACCAGAATACATCTTTTGAGGGCCTGTGAATAAATCATAGTATTTTTAGAAAGGTCCAAGTGCATGCGCATTGTGAAACAGAAAGAGAAAACAGTGTAGAAGTAAAAAATGAAATGTGGATAAATATCAACTTTCTATTCAAGTACAGTATCTTACAAAGATATGACATAGATCCCCCCTCCTTATCTATCCTTTACACAGAAAATTTGTCATTAGTTCTTTTTCAAACATTTTAATTTAAAGCCACATTTATATTGGACATAATATATCTTAATGTTCAGGAAATAGCCTGTGAAGTATTCTTCATTCAGAATGAATTATATATAATTTTGTTTATATGGGTAAACCTTAAGAGGTAGATAAAAATTTATTCAAAATAGATCACTTTAAAGCTCACAGTATATTTCAAATTACTCTTATTATCTGCTATTTTTGGGCTATCTGCTATTAACTGTAATATTTTGTCTGAAGAGCTGTCACCATTCAGTTGTTTCTTGCAATATCATGGAAAGAGTTTAAAATTTCAAAGCTAACATACCAATATTAACTATTGCTTCAGTCCTCTTATATCCCCTTTTACGTATAATGTGTAACACAGTCCTTCCTGAAAATGTTCTTCATTAGCAAATGTAGGTACAAAAATAAGCTTTTGCAAAAACATTTTATAGAAGTTACATAAAAAATAAACAATATCGTTTTGTGAATGTAACTTACCACAATTTTTGTAATATATTTTTTCTCTTGCTTGCAATTTAGCTAGTGTGATACACTTAATCAGCATTTAAATGCAATGCAGTAATCATTTTCTAAAAGTGTCACCGCTACCATTCTTGATTCCTCTGGAAAAATGTGATCCTAATAGTTTATACTGAGTATTCTGTACTGTTTTATGTTTTGTTTTTTTTATTTTCTGATCTTAAAGAGCATTATTCATGTTATGTGTGTTTGGAGGAATTTAGTAACAGTGACGAGTGTCAAGAAACTACAAATAGTTTTTACGAGCATTCATATTTTCGAACCTTGAACTGACCAAGCAGGAAGTGGTACCTACCTGGGGAAATGGTGGTATACAGTGGTTTGAACTGGATTGTCACTATGAATCAGTGCATCTCTATTCTCTAATTTTTACATAATTTACAGTTTATCTTATAATTAAAGCCCCTCATAAAATTTTTGGATTTGCAGCAGTCATTGATCGTCATCTATCATTGGCTTTTCAGGAGCAAAATGTCATATGCTGGTTAAAATGTGTCAATGTTAGAAGCATTAGTATTGTAAGATGTATTGGTGTGTGCGTAAAAGCAACAGCCCTATGTCAGTAGATTTACAGGCATATTAAAGAATTCCTGTGGAACAATGTTCCAACACACCACCATTGCTGATATGATTCTAGCTATTGACTTCATTAAAGTATTTTAAAATGATCTTTTAACCTGTGAAGCCCTACCTGCCGGACCCACTACACAAAAATATTGGAGAATGTCTTCATTGCCAAAGCCTAGCATTTGAAAACAACAGTATTTTAAAATGCTTTTGATTATAGAATTTCTCATGATACAAATAACATTAGAGCACTTTACTTTGTGTTTGCTTAGTTTAGAGCTTGAAAATAGGTATAGCAATGACTTATTTCACAGCTACCAGGTTATTTGCTGTTCTTGAAAAAGTAAAACATCATTGGATTTCTATGGAATAATAAAAAGGGAATGGGGAAGAGAGGAATACGTGGATCATTGCAATAAGAGAGAAAGAGAAGGGCTGGCGTGGATGAGAACAGGAACACTGTTTCTGAAAGGGTTAACGGGGGAGATAAAAGGGGTGTTTGAGCTATGTGGGGAAGAAGAGAGCATGGAGCATTTATGACAGAGTGAATGGAAATAGGGAGTTGAGAAATAAGGTATGGAGGAAGAATGGGATAAAATGGACAAAAAAGTAGCCATGAAAATGCTGACAGAAAAGGGGGAAAAGAAGAAGAGAAGATGAAAGAGAAATGGAGTAGGAGAATAGTATGTTATGCAATGCGACTATAATGGTAGTAATTAAAATGAGTATTGTTATTAATAGCAAGCGAAGCGAGGTTAATAATTATGATACAAGCATTTTAATTACCATTATGGTCAAGTTTTGTACGACTGTTTATGCTCAATCATGTATTTAAATTAAAGGTTTCATTTCAAAGTATTCATTTCTAGTTTGAGTGATATGTTACAATCATTGTTGCTTTGTCTTTGTCGTTATTCTTTTGTCTGAGATGTAGTACGTAGTGTGCCGGAGCAGAAATATTGATTACTTCCCTATAAACAGCTGTTAACGTGTGACGTAGTTTAACTTAAAGACATTAAAACAAACATTGGTAACATTAAAAAAAGAAACTTACTTTTATCATGAGTATTTAACATCAGGTGCTTCATTTATAAATGTTTTCAACTCATCAATTGTAAATGTTTTGCTTGTTTCCCTTTATATCTTTCTGATATGTGTTTTAGTAAGCTGTTCAGTTTTGAGTTTAGACAAGTCATTTTGATGCCTAATGTTGAATGTTGATTTCATAATAGAATAGTGAGTCCACAAGATTGATGATTTCATATTTTGAGACAATTTTTCGAAAGACACTAATTAGGAATACATTTTCTGAGAACAAATTTATACCTTTTGATATTCTCTAATCTATGAATTGTGAGAATTTCTTGTACATCTTTCTTTACTTTTGTGGCAAGTTATTCGTAACATTGAGTGCCTTTGCCATAATTTCTGGGGGTGTAAGTTTAATGTTACTGTTACAACTGTCAGACTTTGTCTAAACTGGCGCTAGTACCATTGTTGAACAAAATGAGAATAATTGATACTTGCACTTCATAATGTTAGGTGACCACTTATGGTTGGTTGAATACCAATACTTTAATGAACAGGTGTACTTTAATGAGGCCCATTATTGAACTGCTACCAGTTGTACAAATACTACATTTTGGCGTGGTCAAGCATAAAGAAAAAAGAGGAGCATAAGAGAATAGAGTAGGGAGAGAGTGAGGATGAAGTAAAGGGAGGGCAACCCGAGGTAAGCAAAAGGCCAGGTAGCCAGGCAACCCAGGGGCCAAGAGGATAGAAATAGCTAGACTACAATCGTTAGGATAAGGTAGACAGTAGAAATTTTATGAAATATTGTAAATTAAGTAAAATGGAAATATTCTGTTTCATTCATTCTTTCTTGGAAACAAAACAGATGTTAAAACTTTACAAAATCTCCTTGACTTTCCATTAATTATAAATGTTCACAAGTTAATACATATGTTCTAAAATTGCTGTTTCCATTTTTTACTTTCATGTTTTAACTATTCTGAACTAGCCTTAACATGAATTCAGGATCTTTTAATGATTTTATGAATGCACGTGTTTCATGTAGGGAATGAGTAGGAGATAATAAGTTGTTTCATGCCATAATTTTGAGTTCCATTATATTTTAATGGTGTGTATTACTTGGCGTTTCTTATTCATAATTTGTATAAATGCTGAAGGGTGTGAAGGATGTTATTGAGGATCTACTGCACTGATAAATATATGTGCAATAAACTATTAAGACTAAAGTGATGTTTACGGTACAAACAACAAGATCAGTGCAGTTTGATAAGCTCTAATGGCCAATGCTATCACCTATTCATTTTTAACAAGCTGTCTAGAATACAATGTAAATAAATTGGTATTAAGATTTCAAGAGAAGTACATATTTTGAGATTCTCTGAACCCAGAAAAAAGCTTACTGTCATGTCAAAACTTCATAATGAAGTCCTGAGTTTTTAAGGATATACAAAAAATAGTTTCACAAAATATTTTTAGCTTAAATTACTGTTTGAATGGAAAATGTTAAATCACAATTCTTTGTTTCTCATGATGTTATACGAGCAATATGAAATTTCAATGCCAGCATTTAGCAAGCCACTCAGGCCCAAATGACCTTGTCGACGGGCCCTAAAACACCACACACTACTACTACTTTAGCAAGCCACTTTTTAAGGATCTGGTCATTGCTTCAGCCTCCTGTATACTTAATTCAACATACTTAGTGAAACTGTTCTTGCAGACATTTATCTTGATAAATGTAAAATATGTAGAAAAATAAGCTTTCAAAAGAGTAGTTAAAAGTAAATATTGGTGAGTAGAAAAAATCATGTGAATGTAACAAACACATCAATCATTTTTCCAAGGACTGTTTATACATCCAGACAAAATAAATTTGGTTTCTAAAGATATGATGCCATTTAAAAAATTTCTCTTTTGTGTTTACACAAAGTACTTTTTAAAAGTTGATTGCTTTTTTAGTGGATTTAGGGTTCTGAAAATGTATCTCTTAATTAAAATTGCAAAAGTAGAAATAATATGAGTACTTTCTGTATCTTGAATAAGGAATGAGAAAATTAAGTGGAAGAACAGTGTGAATAAGGATTTCTTATATTTCTTTGCAAAACAGGGAGTATTACATTAGGTAAGAAAAGGTAGCTGGGAAATAAAACCCTACTGTTGATTTTATCAGTAAAGTTAATATTCATAGTAAAATTTGCCATAAAACGTTATGCAAGTCTTAACTGCATTGAAATGTGTAGGTATTTAACATATTCAGCAGAAAATGTAGCACAACTGCTGACAGGGAGGTCAAAGTTTGTAAACAAACAACATTTTGTGTTCATTTAAGCTAGTCTACTGCCTTTGTTTTTCATAAGCATTCATGGTCCATTGAACTCTTCTGCTCAGATAGCAGAAAAGTACATACAGCGCATATTGCCTGACTGTCTCAAGGTCATTTATCTGGAGATGTGGAATGAATAATAAACATTTCTTCAAAGAAGTACTTCAGGGTAATGGACTGTCAAAATGTATGACATGCCTTTAAAGTAAATTTGTTTACAGAATTCTTTAATGTGAAATAACTTCCAAAAATTCAGAATTTTGCCTTGTAACTATTACATTGGTGAACATAATTTTAATGACATTTTATTCAACAATTTTATTAGATTTCTCATTGTATTCCTATAATTACTTGACTTTTAGTTTGCTAGGGAACGTAGAGCTTTTGTGAAATTCCTTCATTTTGTCCTCTGTTTTGCAAGTCTTTTTACTTCACTCCGTATCTTTCCCTTTGTTCGTATCTCTTCTTCTATGGTCCTTTTCCTGGTTTTTTAGGTCTTCCTTTCCTCCTTATAACTGTCCAGTCAAGTACTTCTCTTTCTATTCTTCCAGATGACTTTCTTAGTCATTTTATGGCTTATGCATTTCCATTTTCTCTTTCTAATTTGGATGTAAATGGGTTCTTGTTTTGTACTGTGCCATAAGTTTTATTTAATGTTATTTCTTGCTAGCTTATGTTTAAAATGTCACAAATATCCATTAAAGCTTTTCCTATAATAGAAGTAGTACAAAATGACATTGTGCCCAGAAGTAATTTTTTCTATATTATCCCAGAATCATTTTTCACAAGATACGGTTTCAGTGAATCACTCAATGGTCTGGTAGATGAACCTCTAGCAGATTTTGAGCCTTTTTATGGTTTTGAAAATTTTAGTTGCAGTTTTTCTTACTGAAGCTTTCAAAATATCAGTGTCTTGTGCAAAGTGCCTAAGACATTTTCAAGTTGACCGTTCTAGTCTTTCTCCAATTTTGTCTAATTTCTGCTCCATATGGACACTCTTTATTACGTTTCTTTTCCTATCACAAATTGATCCAGTCTCCCTGCATTTATTTACTAGCAAATAAACACATATGCCAGGAAATTAAGTTTCAAATTGCCTTACAATTTCCCTACAAGATGATGTAATCTGCTGTTGTGTAGCTACTGATGTTGAGCATTTTGAAAACATTCAAACACGATCAAGCACTCCTAAATAAATACATCTAATGTTCAAAGTATCAGAAGTATAGAGTTGAGACTCAGCTGAAGATGGGAGCAACAGCTCTTGGAACATGTCCTCTGAAAAACAGTGTAAGTGAAGTAATGTGTCAATATCCTCTTGATTCACTTTTATTTTACTCCTAATGTTGTTTACTTGTGAACTAGACTAAAACAGATGTAAAACTGATGCACATGTAACGATCAGAATGGATGTCAGATGCACACAGAGGGAAATTCATTTAAGGAAATGTGGGTTGTATGTCTGCCAGCCAAGTTTTGTAGCATATGTACTGTACTAGACTTAAAAGAAGTATTTTTCTACCCTACCCACAAACTCTACATTACTCACAAACCTGTAATATAGGAATTGCTTCAAATTAAGATTTCAATGTACTGAACTACAATTGAAATTAAATTGTGAAAAGTGAATTGACATTTACTTATTACATGCTTCACTTAGCAAATTATTGGTAGGTACACGTTTCCAGGATTTATCACCATTCTTGCACTGTGGTTGATTGAGCAGTTGCAGTTCTAGACGTTCTCAGACTTGAACCAGGTATAGTGATGTAGAGCCATCGATGTTTCTTCATCATACCTGGCTCGAAGCCCACGTCTAGAACATATACGTTGCCAGGAAAGCTCCAGATCATATTTCATATTGAACAGTTGCAGTTGATCTTTTCTATGCTGGGTATCTGAGCTTCATCTGGTGTATGGTTTGTGAATTTAGTTTAAATGGTTCTCAAGTTCATGATTCAGTGCTTGAATTTATAGTATGCAATGGGGAAGATTGAGCAATTGGTCAACCTGCAGCCAAAAATGAGGACAATTGGTCCTCCAAAAATGTCCTGCCAGTAGTTTTAAAGGAGTAATGTGAGCATTAAACATTGTATAATTTTCTGTAATTTAGTTATTTTCTTCACTATGATCAGGCTCCAAAGACTCTAATTTGCAACTGAAGTGATTTTTCATGATACAATAAAAGTAAGGGAGGGAAAAATAAAAAACTGCATACTTTCATATCTGTGCATTTGGATGTATTCAAAACAGGTCTAAACATTCAAAATGAAATATTTCGAAAATGGCAATTGATACAAAAATTTGAACCCAAATTGTAGGCATTAATGAACTACATATTATTTGTTCTAAGTTTTAATATTTCGTAAACTGCCAATGGTGGAAAAATATTTATTTAAGATACAAATTGTATAAATTTATAAGCTTTTATGTTTGTGCTGTAATTCCATTTTTCTATAAAATTGCATCTTGTATTGTGGAAGCTGGTGCCCTGCAAACACAGTCTGCCATATTTTATATATATATATAAAAGAATTATAAAATGCTTCTCCCTCACAATTCAGCCAATCTTGTCTCAATCTACTGTCAAAAGAAATATATTCTCACAATTACTTTTCATAGTTATACAATGGTAAGAAACACATACTTAATAAGAGATGTTAGAAATGTCCTCCATTCACACATTTCTGATATCTGTTTTAGGAAATTTGCAATCACACTTGAAGGTTCAGTATCCTAAATGAGCAGAAATGTTTTCTTTTAGTTCTTCTGATTTATGGAAATTTGTTACATATTTTATTCTTCCCATACAGTTAAATAAGGTTGCAAAGAACATAATCCTTTACTAATTTCCTAAAAATAAAGCAAATGCAGGAGACACACAATAAAATAAATAATTTGAAACTAAAGGATTCATATATTCTTTAAATGAATTGTGAATCTTATATAACTGTGAAACTGTCAGGGACAGACAAAACTTATTCCAGAGAAATGCAGATCTTATTAAGATATAAAGTTTAATGTAAACACAACTTTTAGGCATTAATGAATTTGAAATACTGCAGCTTGAAGTGCAGTCTAATGTGCTAATGGTTCATTTCTCATTAATAATTTGATATTCATGTTATTTTCAAATTGATGACCATTGTACAAAATCCCAAAAAGCTGAAGAGCCCATTAGTGGAAAAAAATTGCTTTACACACTGGTTTAAAAATGCAAACTTCACTAGTTTTATGCTTTTCAATAAAGGCCAGAGAGATGTGCGCTCACATGCAATACAAGTTAGCTGAACACAGAGTATGAATTATTAATAATAACTAAACACTAGTAACACAACTTCACTTATCTTATTTAAATCCTGGGACTGGTTTCAAAGCAAACATCTGCTTTATCCTCAGTCACTCAGCTTGACACTCACCCACTTACTGAGTGACTGACCTGACCACTACCGGAGTTTGAAGAATAGCTCCTTATCTAACTGCCATCTACCGGGGACAACACAAACTTATTGATGATGTCTATTGGAGGGATATCAAAATTCATTACGCGATCCTTATTTTTCAAAATAAATATCTTCTCCCAAACCATTAAATCTATCGGTTCCTTCAATTGTTTCAATAATTTAACTTCTGGATTTACTTCATGATTATATGACCAAAAATGATCAGCCACTGCCGATTTCTCGGTCTGTCTATATTTAATATTTCTAAAATGTTCCTTCGCTCTGGTTTCTAAATTACGCTTGGTTCTGCCAATATATATCTTATCGCATTCTGAACAGTTAACTTGATAAATACCAGATTTTTTGTTGTCTGAAATTTTGTCTTTTTTAGAAAACTGTAGCAAATTCTTTATACTATAATTATTATGAGGTGCTAGTATTATACCCACTTCTTTGAAAATTTTTTGGAACTTTTTATTTGCCCATGGGTGATAAGTGAATTTTTTGAAAATATAATCTTTTTTTACTTTTTTAAGAGTGGAAACATCATTAACATTTTTTTGATATTTAAATTTTTCCACTCTTCTGATTATAAAATCTTTATTAAAGCCGTTAATTAAAGCAGTGTTTACAATATGTTTATATTCCGCATTAAATTCTTCTTCATTTAGAGGTATGTTTATCAATCTGTAAATCAAACTATTAAAAACAGCAAATTTGTGTGACATAGGGTTAAAACTTTTATTTTTGATATAATTATCCGTGTGAGTTGACTTTCTATAGATGCCAAAACTTAATTTATTGTTATTTTTCATTATTTTTAAATCTAGAAAGGGGATGTAGCCATTGTTTTCAATTTCTATTGTGAACTTGATAGCTTTATCCTGTGAATTTAGAATATTTAAAGCCTCATCTATATATATATCTCAGGAACTATGGCAAAAATGTCATCTACGTATCTATACCATATTTTAAAAATTGAAGGAAAAGCTTTAGTGACTTCTATTTCAAAAAAACTCATAAATAGATCAGCAAGAAAGGGTGAAAGGGGACTACCCATAGCTACTCCTGAAATTTGTTGAAAAACATTTCCATTGAAAGTAAAGAAATTTTGATCTAAGTGGGTGAGTGTCAAGCTGAGTGGCTGAGGATAAAGCAGATGTTTGCTTTGAAACCGGTCCCAGGATTTAAATAAGATAAGTGAAGTTGTGTTACTAGTGTTTAGTTATTAATAACCTAGTTTACTTCACTGTCAGCAGCTTCAGTTTTTTACATAACAGAGTATGAACATCAGATTTACAGCATGACCATCAAATGTGTATACTTATGGAAAAATGCACATGCCTCCAGCCTTTACTTATTAAGTCTCTGAATTTTTATGTACAAAACACACTCTGTGACGTAATTCACTTTCTAATCTTCAGTTTTAGTGTAGCTCATTATAGGAAATGTATATGCATTAGTTACTAACGTAGAACTAAGAAAATTTCCCATTTATAAAGACTAAAATTGAGTCATACCTTTTAAAACTAGTAACTTCACTCACGTCCTTTTACAAAATCAGGAACATTTTTGAAACTGTTGCAGTTTCATCATCAGCTGATTAGCAACTCATCACAGTTGGTTGCTGTCTACACAACAACCAACTGTGTTGAGGTATGACTCAATTTTAGTCTCTATACATGAAATTAGCTTCATTGTTAACAACGCTTTTATTTGTAACTATTCAAATTTCCCATTGCTCTAATGTTGCAGCGGAAACGGAAGCTTGAAGTACAAAATGGGTTTCCATGCAAGAAACTCTTCCCAGAGGATAAGACTGTTTCAATGAGGTAAGTATTTTCTGTTTGCTGTGGTTTAGAAAAGTTTTAACAAAAGAAAGTACATTTACACTGATGTTTCTTAATATTTGACAATTTATTTGCAGCTTGAAAAAGAAAAGCCTTGAAGGATGCCTACCGTTAGAAAAAAAGGTACAAAGGAGCGTAATCCCTTCAAAGGATAATCCACCACCTGAAATGAATGAATGGATATATCAATTCAAGGTAATTACAACTTTTTATAAAGCCTAATTCAGTGCCTTTGAAACTCTCTGCATGTTAGTTATCCATATTCTAAAAATCTGATTGTTTAAATGTACCTGAACTTATTTTCTTAAATCAGTGAATAAATAAATGGCTGCATCTCAGGTAGTTTGATATGAATGTCCTTAAACTGTCATTCCATGTTGAATTAACAAATTTGAATAAATAGTTCTGCTGTACTACTTCTGATTTAGTGAAATTTATTACCCAATATTTTCCATTAGCGTGGACTCCAAAGTTTTTTTTATAGTTCTAAATTATTTTCTTTTAATGTATAACCAAAGGATTCCAGAATAGACAGGTATAACAAGTGCCATTTCAATGTTATTAAAAAAAAAAAATTCATGACGTTTATTCGAAGGTTAAGGCTAAGCAAAGCATGATGTGTGTGCAGCATCCTTGGTGTTCAGTATCATAAAGGCATTAGTAACTTACCTTTTATACCTTTTTCAATTTGTTTCCCCATTTCAGTGAAATTTATTGTAATAAATTAAAACATTAAATTGAATAATTCACATGCTCTACTGTGTACCATTCAGACAGCACATAACTCAAATATGCATGTGCACACAGCCAACGTGATTTATTTATTTATTCTTATGAACATAACAGGCTTGTAAGCCCAATTACAATGTTCATTAGGTGTTTTCATATAATATACATACTCAAATAAAACATAAGCTAAACATATATGAACACAAAGTAATACAGAAAGGGAATGATGACCCTAAGATAAATATGTGTCCTCTGCCAGTTCAAACCCAGTATATAAGGTCTCTTTTAACCTATGTACCATTTGTACTTTACATTTTGTAAGTATATCTGTGTGTATGTGGAGGTTTTAGAGCTGCATTGAATGATAGCATGTTTTGCAAATCTATGGGATTCTGTGGTATTTTCTTTTATGGTAGCAATACATTAATTCAAGAAGATATCTTTGGTAGTGCCAGGCACTTTTGAAATACTTGGGTGCATGTTGTGACAATATCTGTAAAATAAAAGTTGTAATTGTAGTTTTCAACAAAATTGCAGAAGAATAGGAATATGACTGAACATTTAAGGAAACATTTACCCAGTACCAGACCAGCTAGCACTTGAAAATCACTTGGCATAGCAGACAGGAGTGTTATGGGAAAACTCGGCAACCACTTACTCTAGTTTAATCGTATTTAACAATAAGCTCATTTGGGCCATGCAATTTTTAAAAGTGTTTTATCAAATTTGTCTTAGTTGGACATAGATAGCACAATTGAACTCAAATTGGCAGTTTTTAATCTTTAACTCTAAAGCTGTATACAATAATAGTGTGAGATTAAAATAATATTGATCCTTATTCACTTTCCTATTGCAAAAATTTCCATAATATCCTATACTTTTTTTCTGAGGATGAGTAAAACATTAGCTGTATCTTCTTGAAAATGAGCATTTGTTAGTGTCACCCTTCATATTCTCAATATATCCATTTAATATTAAATCTTTTAAGAAGTACTATTTCATTGTATTTAACTATGTATTACTGCATTACTGAAGTTATTATTATCTTTTTAGCGGTGGTCTAATGCAGAGCGACTGCTGGCCATAGACCAGCTAATAGAAACATGTGAACCAACACAAGTGAGGCATATGATGCAGGTTATTGAACCCCAGTTTCAGAGGGACTTCATATCATTACTCCCAAAAGAGGTATGAATATCTGGTCTTTGCTTTGTTTAAAACAGCATGCATACTTGCTGGATTTTGTGCTTGAAAAGTCCGATGTATACTGATATTTCAGTCACATCACTTAAGTTCTTTATTTAAGTAATATTAAAATATCACATTGAATTCAGTGTTAAAAAGTACTTAGGGGTAAAAAGAATATAAATTATTTTCACTACTGCTTGCAAAAGATACAGGAACAAATTACATTCAACCCAGAAATTGATTGTGAAGATTTTACTGAAATAAAATATTGATGTCTTTGTCTCATTCCCCTCCAACAAAAGGACATTATTAAAAAAAGTGTGCCCATGCTTGTGTCTTTGTTTAACTAGAACCAAAGAGAGAAATACTGTAATTTATATTTCTGTCAGGCATCTTTTTGTGATGCTAGGTGCATTATACAGAAAAGCCTTTTATTATTTATTTTCCAATATTTAAATTTTGATTTACTCTTAAACTTATGCTTTATCTGAAAGAAATTTAAATATAAAGGTGCAAATTACTAATCTCTGTTTCATATAACCTTGCCCCGCTGACATGTATCACTCCGAGTGCAACTAACTTCCCCCTCATCCTAATTGGCTAATGCTTTCGCGCCATATGCCATAGGCGGTGCCTTCCCGTCACATTGAAACCTGCTGTAAACGTCATAATAATTGCCAGGAAGATATAATAAGAATATGAAGGCATGCAAAAATAATGACGTTTATAATGAAACTGAGCAAGTTGAAACTGAATGAATGAGCAATGAAACTGGAACAAGTTTATAATGAAAGGCCTTCGGCCTTTTCCACTGGGATTTTTTTAAACCAGCACACATACCTTGCAAAAATGCTTGTCTTTCAGTCTTAAAAGTTGTGTCACGCCATACTTGTCGTGTGTCCTTCATTCACCCAAGTCTCGTCAAGGTGGTATATTTTGTGATTTGGACAATTTGATTGTCCTTAAATAACGTCTTCGCCACACAGCAATATCGCCCCTGGAGTGGTAAGTTTTCCTGTTGTCTCAGTTTCATGTCGCAATGTTCCTATGCATCTAACACTCACACCTGTAATTTCAGAGCACAGCTGTTCGACTTCTCTCACTGACAAAGATGGATTCTTCTCTGTGAATGCATTAAACACATGCAACACAATTCTTTTTACGCCGCTTTCTAAAGGTCTTCTCTTGCGATGCTTCAGCGAAAAACTGGCGGTAGACTCTGCCACTATACATATAATAAGTACACACGCAATAAACGATCAATAAAATAATTTAGCTCTTGCATTCGGCATAGCACACTGTCGAATGGCGATATATGACTAATCCAGTTCAAAACAAGGTCAGTGATAAAAGTCATATAAACAAATATTTCATCACTACCGCTAAATCATGTGCTATCGTGCCATGTGCTTGAGAGCAAAGGAACCTCCTCTTTACTTCGTTTAAGAATTAACATGCATTTCAGATAAATCACCTCTGATGCGTAATATATTTCATTGAAACAGTTATGAAAATATAAATTTGACAATTCTCTTCCAACATATAAAGACATATCACCATGTTAAATAGCGAACTAATAAATCCTTTCATGGAAGTGTTGAAAACAGTGTTGTTGTATAAATTTAACAAACTAATGTTTACCGCACAACAGTCTGCACCACAACAGCAGCCAATGAGATGTGATAAGTTCATGTGACCGTTAAGAGATACGGGGCAAGCTTACATGAAACAAGGATTAGTAACATGTTGGTAAAGTCCTCACTTTTATGAATTATTATTACTAATTGAACTATTATTGAATTATATAAATTTAAAAATATTATAATTATAAAATAATTTAAAATATTATTATATAATTGAATTATATAAATAATTATTACTAATTATTACTAATTGAAAACATATTACATAAGCATTTGATGAGAGGAATTCATAGGTAGATATGGAGTTTTAATGATTATTTATAGTTTCTGCTGAATTTTCTGTTCTAATTTTTCAAAACCTCCAATTGCAGTTGGCACTTTATGTCTTATCATTTTTGGAACCTCGTGACCTTTTACGAGCTGCCCAAACTTGCCGCAATTGGCGCTTTCTAGCTGAAGATAATCTCCTATGGAGAGAGAAATGTCGTGAAGCAGGAATTGATGAAGTTCGAGAGACGATAAATAGAAGACGACAGCGAATTCCATCTGTTACGTCACCGTGGAAGGTAGGTATAATTATTTAGTGAACAAAATTAAGAACATAACATTTTTGCTGATTCCTTTTAGGTTATCTTTTAAATGAATCAGATAATGTGCAATTAACCCATTATAAATTCTCTATAATGTATATTTTTATTACAAATGAAAAAAAAAATTTAAGCAATTTTTCATAGATACTTATACATAATTATAAATTTATTTTGAACTTTGCAAATTGATGAATTTTCCTGAGATAATTTCAAAACTCTATATGCCACATTACGAATCCTTGGGTAATCCGAAGAGTGTGGTATTTCAAATTTTTACTGATGTAAGGCTAAAGTTAAGTAAAATCCTAGTTAGACAAACTTGTATAAAATTTACTTCAAGGTGAAAAAAATTAATTTTAATAAATACAATTTAAAATATATATATATATATATATATATATATATATATATATATTTTATTTTATTTATGTAGTTTAACTTTAATTTTTACTTTATTATTAAATTTAAAACTATTTATTATTAATTAAATTTAAAACTATACAAGAAAATATCTTAAATTATAGATACAGATATTATTTAAATTCCAATTATAAAATTCAACCAAAAGTCGACTCGTTCTTATAAATTGAGTTGCCAAACCATGAGGGTCTGCGAACAAGTTGTTGGATGATAAGGGTGTCCTTGAGGCAGTAGAGTTTGAGAAATACTGACCTAGGGTGCAATAATACTCTTTGTCTGCACGACAAATTTAAATTTTAATGGTGTACCTAGTTTAGAAATATTGATATGAATGAGCTTCCAGCTATTCTTTACCAGAATAAAAATTTACTGTTTCGTATCAAAATAATCCAAAGTGGATTTCTGTTTAGATCTGTTTCTTATATCTTCTACTTGTTTATCAAGTTCATATATGTGATTGAAAATTATGTTCACCTCCACCTCCTGGCAAGAGATGTTAAATGTTGATGTTAAACTTCTACTGCTGCACATGCTTCAGCACTGGTAGGCATCACTTCACTGTCACTGAGGTCGATGAACTCATCCGTATCTCTTTCTTCAGTAACAAGGCATTCATTATCTATCTGCAATGATTTCTTGTATCTACAATTGCTATGGAAACCTGTTGGCTTTAATTGGTCCTTCTACTGTTTATAGCTTTCTACCATGCGGTTAGCAGATTGTTGTCAATCGCTTTCTTGATTGGCACCGATTAGTACATTGACAGCAAAAACTAAAACTGAGCATTCTTGTGTACCCAATAAAACTGTATTTGACAAAGTGCTTTCCACATGGTGTGATACAGTGATAAGGAAAACATTAACTCTCTCACTCTCTGTCTCTGCAAAATGCTATGTGGGAACATGGAAGCTTTGTGCTGATGGACATTTTGATTTTTTCCTGCTGAAATTGCCTGCATCACATATGGTGGAAAATGCAATATTTCAAAAATGTAAACATAGCAAATCTGAGTAGACAAAGTGTCATAAATGGTGGGAAAAAAAACAAAAGACAGGTACATAAATGTGGGGTAATACTGTATTTAAGCGCTTAGCATAGTACTGTATTGATATTCTGATTTTAAATTATTTTCCTTAGAATTTTTTATTAGTTAAATTCACCATGTGTTAAAATTTTTAACCGATAGACTTCTGTTCAATAAAACTTCAGGAATAATTAGGGATTTATGTGTCCGTTTCAAATTGTTTAATCACTCTAATTTTAATAAACATTTTCTTAGTTTGATATTATTAAATTCGAAAATGTATGTAAATGGTAAGATACCAAACCCATTCAAATGTTGTACACAGTCCATATGCTGCATTTGGATATTGTGATAGGAATTTCAGGTTACTCAGATATGTATTTCAACGGGTATCATTGTGCGCTGCCTTACAGATTATTGTGCATAACATTTTGCTTTGAAAGAACAAGTTTAATGAACATAAAATATTAATTTCCTATGCTCTTTACTATTATGCTCCTTGAACATTTGTTAGATTTTGGATTATCTAAAAACACTGCATGTATTGATTCTTGTAGTCATGCTAATGTTAATGTGTGTTTACAGGCTGCGTTCATGCGACAGCATACCATTGAAATGAACTGGAGGATAAAACCTATCCGGCCACCTAAAGTACTCAAAGGTCATGATGACCATGTTATCACGTGCCTGCAGTTCTCAGGGAATAGGATTGTTAGTGGTTCAGATGATAATACTTTGAAAGTTTGGTCTGCGACTACTGGAAAGGTAAGACAACTCTTACTCATATTTTTATTTTATTTATTATATATAAAAAAATATAAAATTATATTCTTTGGTGCTAATACAACCAAAACATTCTTTCATATATAGTACCTACTAGAAATAAGCATTTTTTTTTCACTTTTTATACTTTAATGCATTAACAATGCTGTTTATCTTCCATATGCATTCTTTAAACTGCTGTTAAGCGAAGAAACATGTATCCATTTTTTTATATAAAAAGTGTGTATACATTCCATTAATGATCAAATGCCATGTACATGTGTGTGCGGTAAACCTCTTTGTCTTTTCTGGGAGTTTATCAAATATAACCTTATATGGGTGTTAACATTTTTCTCTAGGAAAACAATGCTAGTTTTTGCAGATTTAATGTTTATTTTATGATTATGTCTGTAAAGTTAATATTGCAGTATGCTGGACAAATATAATATTAATATAATTTTGAGTTGAACTAGTACTTATTGTGGCATATATTGCTAGTCTTTACCTAGAAAACATTTGTTAGGACCTTCCTAACATCCTCAGCTAATTATTGACTGTTGAAGTTTGATTTGGTTAACTCCTTGGAGGCAATAAAGAAATATGAAGGAAAACTGTTCAATTTCATCACCACCTTTGAAGAGAACCCTAACTTCAAGTTCAAAACTGCATTAATTGAATGAAAAACAATTTATTCTTGGAAATGTTGTTTCTTTATGTGAGTTGACATTATAAAGGAGATTATTATAATGGAGGTTTACTTTAAATTCAAAAGATGATTTCATGTGCTGAAACATATTTGGAACTTCTATATTTTCATTTGTGATCAAAGCAAATATTTTCATGAATTATATGGTTTTTATGTAAATACAATTTTCAGAGTTTTCTAAAACAGAATAGTTTTACATTTTTTTTTTAATATGAGAGAACGTATTTGCATTATATTTTCAGAATTTTGAGTGGATGTACCGTTTCACTTTTTTTTTTTTTTAACTTAGATGTTTCTGTTATATAGATCAATCGTGCTATCATTAATGTGGCTGTGTAATGCACAAAAGAACATCCTGTGACTATCTCCAAGTAAATAACAAAAAGAAAAGACAATATAGCAGAAGCTCTCCTTTTAAACCCTTTGTCTGAAACTCTGTTGAACATCTTAAGTGGTGTGGCTGTATTATTATCAGTTGTCGCCGAGACGAGTTGTCGAAGAGAATACTATGGCCACACCATTGAAAATGCTCAATGCAGCTTTGGATGAAATACCATGAAGCAGAACTTCTACTGGATCATAGCCCACAAGCCCAAATAATCATTTATTTCCTATGTAGAAGATAATATAATTTACATGTCAGTTACGTCTGAATGTCCCTTTCTCCTTAATCTTTATGTATGGTGGGGTGATGGAAGTTGAGTTGTAATATGGTTAAGCAGATTATTTTCATTAGAGTAGTACAGAATATGTGAAACTAGAGTGCAGTGTTGACTTGATGATTGTTTAAATCATTTTGTAAGTTATTATTACAGATGTACCATGGTGCATTTGGTATTAAATTCCATCAAAGTACTGTAGTGCAAAGGTATAAGTATAGCTGGCACATTTTAACTTGATCTAAAACATAGAGACAAGAATGCTCTTCTGTTTCCTTTCCTCAGTGAACTTACAGCCTGTATTACATGATTACTTGAATTTACCAGTGTAAATCATCAGTAGAGAACAAGTGGGCAGTAATTGAAGATGTTGTCAGGTAAAGAAAACTTATGCATTATGAGTTACATTTGCTGGTAAATTGAGAGCTGCAATTATAATGCTGTTATCTTACTCCTCATTTGCTCTGATCGCAAGTCTCGAGTGTTACAGATTGTCACCAAAACAAAGGATCCCCTTTCTGAGTGCTGTCACATTGTTGTTAACTAGCACCTTGCTTTATTGATGTTTAGAGATGTGATTAAAATATTATTTTCTTGTCTTTCAGTGTCTTCGTACATTAGTTGGACATACTGGTGGTGTATGGTCATCTCAAATGTCGGGAAGTATAATCATTAGTGGAAGCACAGATCGCACTCTCAAAGTTTGGAATGCAGAATCTGGACACTGTCTTCACACGCTGTATGGCCATACTTCAACAGTTCGATGTATGCACCTTCATGGAAAAAAGTATGTTTCTCACCTCTTGGTTTCCTAATTCCAGAGATGTTAATAATCAGGACTTAACCTAACTGTAATAAAATTAAAAAATAGTTTAAATTTTGAACCATAGTAGTAATACATATTATTGTAACACTTAATACAATCTAAGTTTCAAAGTATATTGATATAATCTACTTGAATGCACTTGTTAATGGTTAGGAGTACGTGTTTTCAGTGAAACATGAAATTGTAGTGGTCTTGTATGCATATTTCTCTGAATATGACTACTTCCAGATACAAGAAAATCTCTTTTTTCTGATCTTGATTTAAGAATTTACTATATATATTGCGATGGGGACAGTGAATATCTATCATAAATAAGTTATGAGTCATCCCATTACACTTTTTTAATGTTTGCTGCAAGAGGAACAAAGAAAATGGAATATTCAGTGAGTCTGATGACATCAAAAGCAGGAAGTACATGCCTCGTATCATACTGCGATGTTCCAGACCATTCAATTTTGGCAGATCTAGAAGATTCAACTTTGGCAATATTCCATAACTTAGGTTCGAGAGATTTTAATTTCTAGAACATTTCTTCTTTGACTCGCAGGCAATAAAAATGGGGTGCAAAGCCAAAGCCTTCAGTTCTATTGCTAGTTATGAGTTTACCAGAGAGTATTGGAGTTGTGAATTAGTTGAGTTCTAGTAGTGCAACTTGGTGCATGCTACAGAGACATAAACATTACGCTGACATACTGTCCGGCCGCTGTATCTTCGGCTCTGACATTTAGTGGCTGCAGGAGGTGGAGGGGGAAGGTTACTAGTACCAACATATAATAATGAGTAATTGAAAACATATCGTCAGAATTATCTTTATAATGAGAGTATAGGAATCTATTAGCTTCAAAACATTGAAATACAACTTGTAATTTCATTATCATGCAAGATATTCTTTACAGCATCACTCCATTCAAATATTTCGTTCACACCTTTCACGCACACCAACTGCTTCTGTTGGTGATACTGGGAGTCTGTACATCCGGTGTCGTGGTCAGGAAGCTAAAACTGTCTGCTAGCGCCAATCAGCGCTGTCGCTGGTAGGCGTTGCTCCCGAACCCAACACCGTGTTGCCAGCTTAAATTTGTTTGAGCCACGTGGCCTAATAGAGGCTTGCGCTGGTGAACTTTCTTTGGTATAATTTTCGTGCGTGAACTCCGATGTTTAGTGTTCGTAAGTCCTATTATTATCGCTATTATAATAATATGGCTACTGGTTCGTGAAATATGCAAATACATGAAATATTTAAAATACGCATTGTTCCTCTGCTTGAAATTCCCGCTCAAGAACTGGCAACAGCCCGCTTCCCCCTCTCGAGAAATGTCAGAGCCGCAGATAGAACGGCCGAGGTATACTTATTCTGTTTATTTGTAAAAAGCGAAAGTGGTTGGCATTAAGCAAATGATTCTAAAGCAAGTTTGGTGCAACTTTGTATGGATAATTGTCACAATATTAAGAGAAAATAAAGGAGATGAATCTCAGAAACTATTGGTAGTTGGTTTATTGATACTCGTTGGAAAGAGATTGAAAATGGAGGCAAATGCCTTTGAAACTAGTCTCTCATTAATATAAACAAGTGACGAGTATCAATAAACCAACTACAAATAGTTTCTGAGATTAATTTTGACGTCACTGCTACTAAATTCCTCCAAACACATATAAAGGAACTGAAAATTAACTTTTTAAAACTAAATATAAAACACTACTGCAAAAGCTTTTTTATAAATTGTAATAAAGTGTAGCCATGATTGATGGATATTAATCACTCCTTCACACTAGCCGTGTGTAATAAGTTTTCTTATAATCTCTTGGTGAGGCAACTTACCTTCCTCAGGATGGAGAATCGATGATCTCTCCAGCTTCCTTGTCACTGCGATGACTTGACTATCCGCCAGCAGCTCCGTCGATGAGCAATGAACTCTCTAATCTTGGGCAGTGGTACGGTGCCAGCAACGGGATGGTGGATAGTGGCAACAAAATTGATTTAAAACACTGCTTCACTTTTTGAGAATTTATTTTCTCACTGAATTATTTCACAACCGATGTTTTAAAACATGATTTACAAACATCTTTCTTGATTTTACAGGCGAAGTGAACGCAACAACATGCGACGCGTACTCGACAAGTCTTTTCACTGATCGCTAATCAGTAGATAAAATTACTTCTGTAACTTGCAGGAACCTAGCAGTCCTCTTGTAACTTAATAGTTCGTCTGTGTCCTAGACGATATCTATAACACGCCTGACTACATTGAAAGAACCAGAAGGAATGAGAGCTTTCACAAGTGAAGATGAAATCAGGATTGGTTCATTCGACAATGTCTTGTTGCTAAGGGACCAAAACTTGAATTTGATTGGCTTGACGTCAAAGGTTGAATTTCTGGAAAGTTCTATAACTTGGAATGATAATAAACCTAGGCAATCTGTTGCGTCACAAACAAAGCCATCTTGGTTTAACCTTTTCATTAATTTCAGAGGGTCATGTTTGCATTACATCTCAATATATGGAAATTTTAACAAATTTCTTAATTATCTGGAAAATTAGCTTCACGGGTATAGGCAGATTTGAATACGTAAAATAGGACTGGAAAATTCAATGCCATAGCCGGGATTTAATTATAGAGAAATGTGCACTCAAGTTTGAGCATTAGGTTAATTTCACATTTCAGTCTTTGCTATAGTCTGTAAATGTCCTGGTTCTGTTTTTGCATGTTATGATGTGATATCTACAGCACTTCTGCCCGCACAATATATACTTGCACTCTTCACCTGGCTCGTGGAACTTCTTGTTTACACATATCTTGTGGTGAAATCCGTGTATGGAGAGTTGTGTTGTGACGTGGCACTGCATGTTGCACTCTCTAGTCCATCTATCGTCCATCACTGGTGAGGTGTAGAAGTTGAGGTTGATTTCACTTTTCCTGATGTTTACTAGGACCCTGCTTGCTACTGTTAATTCTAGGTAGAATTGTGATTGTATGTCTTCTGTGAAGTACGTCTCCCTCATCATTTTGTATACCATCTGGGATTGCGCTGTTTTTCCAACTTGGGTAATCCTCTTCATGAACAATGCTTTTATTCTTTCTATTCTGATCAGGTCTCCGATCTTTAGCTTTTCCCACATGATCTCAATTCCATATATTATCACTGGCATTACTGTCGTTTTGAAAAGTTATCTGCGTGCAAGTTGATAAGTTGTTAATCCTAGATATTTATAATTTCTTACTTTTTGCAGTGGCTTCTTGTGTAATGTTATATTGTCTGTGGGCATTGACTTCCCCCCTGTTAGGTTGTTTGTACTGTTTTTTCTTTGTTTATCTGTAGGCTGTTTTCCTCCGGCCAGGTCTCCAGTCTGTGTAGTGCCCTTTGCACATCCTTCTCTGCCACTCCAATGACCATGTTGTCTGTGTATAGGATCAGCTCTGTTTTAAATCCTTCCTCTACTATGCTGTACACTTCTGCTTTGTAAATGTTGAAAAGTGTGGACTCATGGGATCCCCTTGCATGACTCTGTTTGTCTGCACTATGTCTGTAGAGATTTCTACATTGTTGTTTATTCAGATTATGTTCCTCTATAGACGTGCTTCAATTATTCTCACTAGTGGGTCTCTCTCTCGCCGATTGTCCGTTTCATTTCCTCAATCAGCTTTTGCCTATTGAGTTGGATGCGTTCTTGAAGTCAACAAAAACTGTGATATTTCCCTTCTTTGTGGCTCAGGGCATCTTCTACCTGATCTATTAGATATTTCACTGCCTGGACAGTGCTCCTGCTTTTCATAAAACCAAATTGGTTGTATAGCTGGGATTTGAACCATGGATTTCCCAGTCTCCATCCGGTTGCTCTTAACTATTGAGTTACCATAGCTAAAATGCCAACATTAGTAGAATTTGTACTAAAATTAGGCAAATGAATCAACCTTATATATACTTTTCTTCACTTACAAGTTTTTTGATGAAGACTAGTTTCTGGGAACCTCTTCCCTATCGTCAGTTCTGTGGTTGACTGATGATGCATCTGGTGTCTGCATCTGGCTTGGTGTTGTGCTGTCATCTAATGTTCGGTAAGTTTGATGATGTCATCTACCGCGGGAATTTCAAAATTCATCAAGAGGTCTTGTTTATTTGTAATAAATATGTTTTCCAAATCTGTAGTTCAAGAGGTTTCTTTGCCTGTTGGATCAGTTCTATTTCTTGTTTTATGTTGGGATTCTCAGACCAAAAGTGATGTGCTACAGCCAACTTGTCCAAGTGTTTGAATTTAATATTTCTGAAGTGTTCTTTCATTCTTGTTCCTAGATTCCTTTTGGTCTTACCAATGTATATCTTGTCACAATCCTGGCAGCTCATTTGGTAAATGCCTGATAATTGAGTTTTCGGTGTGCTATTTTTTAGAGGGTGGTTTAGAATTTATTCACCGATTGATATACAATTAGTGTATATGGCTTTGTCAATCTTATATATTATTTACAGTATACACATCACAGAAGAAATTACATAAACAATAAACAGGTTTTAGTTAATTGATGGGAATAGAATCATTTCTTCACACTAGCCTTATGTAGGCTAAGGTTTTGGATAGAGTCAACCTGAAAAATTCAATGTCATGGTTGGGATTTGAACCACTATCTCCTGGTTTCCATCAGTCGCTCTTAACCATTGAGCTACCATGGCCAACATGCCATCCTGACATTAAATTCTCCAGTTAACTCATATATTTTCCTGGTAAACCATTAGGGGATCAGAGCACCGTAGTAGTGGAGGAAGAAGAATGTTCATTTAGTCACCAAACAGCTGAGGATGAGATTGAATGATCATGAAAACGTTTCGATTATACAACAAAATAGTAAGTGAAGTTGAGTGTAAACATAATGACTCATTAATCAAACTCAAAAATGAAGAATACTTCACTGTTAATGCTTCTGCTTTTGATATTTAAAACCATTAGGGATTCTTGTATCCGAGATGCACCGCTTGTGGCGACTTACTATTGTAAGTACTTGAATCCCAGGCTTTATCATTTAACTCTCATTATTTAAGTCAATTGATGGACATTAATCCTTTCTTTACACTAGCCGTATGTAGCCACAAGCGGTGTATCTTGGATATGAGAGCCCCTAGTGGTTTACTGGGAAAATATATGAGTCAATTGGAGAAATTAATGTCAGGACGGCAAGTTAGCCATGGTAGCTCAATGGGTAAGAGCGACTGGACGGAAACCAGGAGATCCGTGGTTCAAATCCCAGCCATGGCATTGAATTTTTCAGGTTGTCTCTATAATAAACAGGTTACAGTTTGAATTCCAGAAAATCATTTACACTATAAAATTTACGTTTTAATAAAAGGTGCTTGACTTTTCTTGAACGTTTTGCCTGAGAATGCTTTGATAGATTTGGGTATCTTGCTGTACAAAATTACTCCTTTGTGGGAAATACTGTTGATTGTTCTGGTCAGTCGGTGATGGTGCAAATGTAATATAGAATTAAATAACCAGTTCAGCTGTATAGGACCCTAAAATAAATTAAAAGTACTCCAAATCTAAGGAAAATTGTAATATATAAATGTAGCCAAATATCAATGAAAATTCATATATTTGGCATAGTTTTTATTTATGTAAAAATTAAGAACTAATTTCTCTAAGGCAGCTGAATAGTTTCTCTTCATAAGGGCAATCAGTGATAATTGATTGTTTTAATACACAAATCGTGTGTAGGCAAACTTTGAAAGGTAGAATCAGAACTTAAAAGTTCAGTGCCATTGCCAGAATTTGATATACTTTCTCATGTATGGGGAAAAAATCTGTGGTTCAAATTCCACCTATGACATTGAATTTTTCAGTTGTAACTATCTTTCAACCGAATAGTTCTTGTCTCTCTCTATACTCTATTATTTTTTCAAAATTCATTACTCCTTTGTATTTCTTTATATAACTTTCCATCAAATTCTCAGTTCATCTGCATTATTATTTGAGAATCTTAATGGTTTCCTTGAGTGAAAGTTTCTATTTTGTATAGATCTTGCAATCTTTGGTTCTAATAATTGTAAATGTTCACATTGTAATACTTATAATTCATCTTATTCCCTTCCTGTTTCTTGTTCCCACTTACTTAACTACCTCTTGTTGCACCACCTATCAGCCTTTCTTTGAACAAATTTCAACTAAGGAATATAGAAAAATACATTGTTAAAAATATTATAACTCTAATAATAAGGTAACTGTATTTGTTTCATAAATATTTTCCAGAGTTGTCAGTGGTTCCCGAGATGCTACCCTTCGAGTGTGGAATATAGACAGTGGAGAATGTCTACATGTTCTTGTGGGTCACTTGGCAGCTGTCAGATGTGTTCAGTATGATGGGCGGTTAGTAGTGAGCGGTGCATATGATTATATGGTGAAGGTGTGGAATCCAGAGCGTGAAGAATGTTTACATACTCTACAGGGTCATACCAATCGTGTTTACTCCCTCCAGGTAAGTATTTCACAATCTCATATATAATATATATGAAATAATTTGAAATTTCAAAGTGTTAACTTCCATTGTCAGATCTTTCTTTGAAGATAACTTCTTTATACTAGTGGCATACATGTGCATAATTTTTCATCACCCTCCCCCTCTCCCCTCAAATTGAAATATATGTATTGCAAACAAAAACTCGTACTTATAGGATTTAACATTTATTTAAAAACTATTTAGGAATATACAATAAAAGAATGGCTCTTACTTACATCCATAGTATTCTGCACAGCAAGAAGAAGCAAGCCAATGACCTAAATCAGATAAAATAGTGCATCTATTTAAATGGTACATTATGCCTAATATATGAGGGTGATTTAATAGGAATGGTAAATGAGCAAGCAAAAGTATTTGTTTTCTAAACAACTCACTTCATTTCATATGCCTCCTTAGACAGCTATACGTTGGTCCAACAAGCTTCAGGCTTTTTCTTTTTAATCCCATTAGAAAAATAGGTTGTGCCAACTCTGCAAAAATACTGAACAATGACAACTTCCTCATGTGATGAACATTTCTTCCCACTAAGTCAAAGTTTCAAGTTAGGAAACAGAAGATGTTCTATGGGGCTAAGTCTGGCAAATAGGGTGGATGAGGAAGTAAATTCAAAGTCCAGTTCATGTGCTTTTGCTGTTGCAATTGCTGATGTATGGGACAGTGATTATCTTGATGAAAGAACACTTTTTTTAAAATTAATTGGGAGTCGATTAATGACACTAAACAACACTTACTTTTAAATTTTCCCGGAACTAGTTTCAGAGGCCTTCCCTGTATCTTCAGCCGGACATCGACTGGACACCGGCTGAAGATAGAGGGAAGGCCTCTGAAACTAGTTTCGGGAAAATTTAAGAGTAAGTGTTGTTTAGTGTCATTAATCGACTCCCAATTAATTTAATTTATACAACACTGTTTTCAACACTTCCATGAAAGGATTTAACACTTTTTTTGCATATTGTCACTGATGGGATTGTGCTTGCCGCATCAAAAGGGAGCCAGGCGCATGGGCAGGAGAGCTAGATGCTTGCCAAGAGAAAGCAAGAGACAGAGAGAAGCTCCAGAATTTTCTGTCTTTCTCTTGCCACTGCGATTGTTCTTGGAAGGTCTACAGCATTCTAGAAACAATGACTGGAGGTGTAAATACAGGCAAAGTGTTGGAAGCACTAGTTGTATGTTGTGCAGAGAAGCAGTTGTTGTGTAATGGTCAGCATGGTAGTTATCAGAGTTGTGTGTAGTTGTGTGATGATTATTGCAACAGTGGACGTTGGATTTCTTTCATTTATTAAATTTAATTTATACAGCAACACTGTTTTCAACACTTCCATGAAAGGATTTCTTTCATTTGTTTACGTGCAGCGCAGCACAGAGTCGACGTTGAAGACAGTTGATTGTCAATCAATTTCACGTCTTTTAACTGCAATAAAGAGTGTTTTATATTTCTACAAACCAGACTTTTGATTGTATGTAACCCTTGAAGTCACAATATCTTTTTTCTTGTCTTTTCACTTAATACAAGTTTCAAGTGATCCAAAAAAGAAGCATAAGAGTTAAGTTATATTTTTAATTTCTTAGAATATTTCTTGGAAATCCCAAACAAAATATGACCATCACTTACCAGCTGACAAAGTGGCCTGTGCCTTTATTGCGCTTTCATCAGCCTTTACCCATTGTTTTGACTGCCATTAGAATGTAATGGCAAACTCAAGTTTCATCACTGGTCACAAATTGGCACAAAAGTTCTTGTGAATTGTAATGAAACATTGCCAGACACTATGTTGAAATATACTGATGGATGCTCTTTTGGTCAACTGTGAGCAATCTAGCTCCAATCTTACATATAACTTCTTCATAGCCAATATGCTGTGCAACACATTGTGCACATGCTCAGTTGAGATGCCTACAGTCTCAACAGTCATCACAGTTTTATTCAATTGTCCTGCATTACCACATAAATTTTGTTAATGCTATGTTGTGTGCTGATGTTGATTGGATGGCACTCTCTCTTTGGTGTTTGTCCAACTATGTTTAAATCCCTTAATCTGAAAGTAAATGATTTTAAATACAGGTATGAAATGCAAATGAACTTCATCCACTTCTATTTTGATTTGTGCAGCAGTTCAATCTTTTAAATGAAAATGTTTAATAACAGGACTCCCCCCGCATTTTCAATTGCAGCTGTCACATTGACCATTTCAGATAGCATTAAACTGCATGAATAATCAAGCTTACCGATAATGTTTCTGCAACATAAATGCTCTATTCTTTAACGGAAATTTATCAAACTTATAAATCACCTTATAACTAATATCTAAGAAATTTAATGTGTTGTCTAATGAAAGTAATTCTCACTAACATTACTAGACTCCTGTGCAGAACTTGGCTCATCAATCATCAGTATTCCCGATTGTATCACCCTTCCTCCTATTTTATTGGATATGCAGTCCTTTCTTAAATGATCTCTTGACAGTGGCAATTGGTCCTTGTGACCTTTACCCAATTACTTACCAAAGAAATATAGCTTTTTCAATTTTCACACTGGGCATTAACCTGTTGCTTGCTATCCATTCTGTATGCAGTCTTTCAAGTGGGGCTTAAATGGCCAATTTACATACTGGCATTGGCACTGAACTGAAGTCATTTCACTAGGATAAATTACCAGATTGAATTTCTTGCAACAAATCTTTTCATATCTTCCCTATGATGCTCATGAAAACTGTCCAAAACTAACATATTTCCCTGGCGTGATGGTAGCATATGCTACCAGTCAACAATTAGTGTATTAATTGGGGGGGGGGGGGAGGAAATTGTAGTTGCTTTAATGACACTTTGTCACTTACGTTTTTATATTATCCAGGAACTAGTTTCGAAAGCCCCTACCTCCATTTTCAACCTCTCTCCAACTAGTATCTGTTGTCGTCTGCTCTTCTCTCTCTGGCGGTGGAACTATGAACTTCAAATTATCTACTGATGGGATTTCAAAGTTCATTACATGGTCCTTATTTCTCCCATGTTGTCAGTTTATTTTGGTTTATCACTCCTTGTAATTATTTTGGATTTGGATCATTGTCATGATTTTCATTCCAAAAATGAAATGCTACTGCTGACTTATCTTCTTGTTTCATTCTGATGTTTCTAAAGTGCTCTTTGACTCTGGCTTTTCGAGTTCTTTTAGTTTGATCTATGTAGAATTTTTCACAATTTTTACAACTTATTTGGTATATTCCAGATATGTTAACTGATGGGATTTCATCTTTTGTTTTTGAATTTAGCAAGTTTAAAATTGAGTGTCCATTATTAGGTGCCAAGATGAAATTTTGTTCTTTTAAATTTATTAAATATTATTGGGTGATATGTGAATGAGCTGAATATGCTATTGCTTTCATTTTCTTTTGTAAATGTGGTTGCTTCCTTAATGATTTTCTTTAGTTTAGCTTTTCTACAAATAGTTTTTTCTGATTAATTTTGATGTCATTTACTAAATTCCTCCAATCGCGCATAGTGTATTGTCCATCTAACTTTTTTTGTGAACTCTAACCTGAATTTTGAAAATTTCTTTTTCTTTTTTGGAAATAGTTTTCCATTTAAATATTACCAAAGGTAGAAGATTTCTGTATCTGCAAGCATAGCCAACATGTTACAGTTTTAGTTAATTGATGGAAATTAGTAATTTCTTCACACTATCCGTATATAGGCTAAGGTTTTTGATAATAAATATGTTACAGTAGAGTCAACATGAAAAATTCAATGCCATGGCCGGGATTTGAACCACGGATCTCCTGGTTCAAATTCTGGCCATGGCATTGAATTTTTCATGTTGACTATAAAAACTGATTTAGGTAAACTAATTTTCAGTGATGTAACATTTTATACTGGCGGAAATGTATACAGCTAGGTTTTAGGGGAGCTAGAAGCTAGAGCTACCATTTTGGAAGTTGAAAAATACTCCTAAAGTGAATCTTCTTTGTTGGCCCATTTTTGTTTCGAGAGGTCTCTCAACAGTCCAACTTAACTATATGCACACGTCTCTTGAACACTATTTTTACAGTGTGGTGTGGGCAGGGGGGTAAGAAGCAAAAGCGAACGTTCTTTTATTTCTGCACTGTGGTCAACCTAGAAAAAACACAATTCCACAAAATAGCATGTAAGATAAGTGTAGATAGGTGTCACAAGTGAGATATGTGGACAAACAGTAAATTGAACTTGATCCAATAAGCTGTATGTTTATATACTTAATATTTATGAAGCACACAAAAACAGAAAACAAATATTATGACAATCACTCATTTGCTTTGTGATTCTTCGATTTCCAATTCTGGTGAGTCAGTTTCATCGCTGGTATCTTGATTTGTTGATGATAATTTCATCAATTGCATTTTCTATTACACCTTCATTTCCCCAATATTGCATTTCAAGCTCTTGGAACTTCTTGCAATCCGGTGCAGTTATGGAAGAGAATGCTTCTATAGCAGGTTTCTACAGATTTGGGGCTGATATATCACCACTAATGTTGTGTCCTCTGAAAACATTCTGTATTTTTGCCCACACCAGTTCAATTGCATTAGATCACAGTTATACGGAATTAGACGAGTAATAGTGTGTCCCCTTTCGAGAGCCATAACATTCACAACATACATTTGTTGTAAACTAATTAGCTAATTAACATTGAAATTGCTCAAAACGATGTATATCACACCTGTGAAAGCTTAGCATATTAGCCACTAGATGTCAAAGTATATGGCGCATTTCATCTTTCAAAGTTATCTGTGTTTCTGGAGTTAGATGAAACCTACAAATGAGGACGTGGAGCCTGAGCGCTCAAGTTATCGTGCACATATAGTACCTTGACTTGCCTTCTGAATGGTTATTTCCACAATTGGAAGAAAAGGCTAACAAATTTATTTTCCAAAAAGTGGGAGCAACTCATTGGCATTATTGTGCTGCTCAAAAGATTACCATGGCTTTATCTTTGTCAATAGAAATATCTCAGATAACGCACTGATTATTCTCGAAAGAGTGAGAAGGATACTGGTGCACCTCTTGGATGTCTGCTACACACTAATGAATGCATCACTTCAGCCAGTGGAATATGCAGGAATCACAAATGACAAAAGTTATGTCTATGTGGAGTAATCAGTGCATTATCTGAGTGGTTTCTATTAACAAAGATAAAGCCAGGGTAACCATTTGAGTAGCACGATAATACATTACACAAATATAAATATTTGCTACTAAGGCTCCACTTATCTTAAGAAATTGATGTTAATACTTCTTTCCTCTTTCTAATGGAAATCGATTTCACAAGCAAATCGCTTGCGTCCTCAGTCCATCAAAAACAAACTCTGTTGTCAAGGAAATCTCGGTTACCTTGTTTTTTCTTATGTTTTTTCAGCATTACCAACAAATTTTGGAAACCAGAAAGAAAGAACATTTTCGTAACATTAAATATAAACAAACTGATAAATCGGCTGTAGCGATCATTTTTGGTCATTTAACCATGAAATAAATCTCAAAGTTTTAATAGTTTGGGAAAAGATATTTATTTTAAAAAGTGAACATCGCATAATGAATTTTGACATACCAGCAGTTGATTCTGTTTTTAGGTTTGTTTTGTTTTCAGATGTTGGTAATGCTAAAAAAACATAAGAAAAAACATGGTAACCGAGATTTCCTTGACAACGGAGTTTGTTTTTGATGGACTGAGGATGCAAGCAATTTGCTTGTGAAATCGATTTCCATTAGAAAGAAGTATTAACATCAATTTCTTAAGATAAGTGGAGCCTTAGTAGCAAATATTTATATTTGTGTAATATTTGTTGCTTCACTGTAACTAGCTTCATTTTCTATGTAAATGATATTACATGTTTGGGAACAACTGAATGAGCGGCTTTGGACATGCCAGAAATGTCCTCTAAAAATGGCTGCTGAGGTTGCCTGACTTGACGGTCTGCGGCTTCTTTTATGGTGTTACATAAAGGATTGTGTCTATGTACTCCCAATAACAAAACTTGCTTGTGGTGCTACATTCTATATTTGATTTACAGTAAAAAGTGTTTTAAAAAAGAAATGTTAAAAATATTTGAGTTCTTTTTTCTTGGAATGAATCTAATTTCATTTAAATATGATAATCCAAAGCAACATAGTACCATTAAATTTAATTTATTACAGCAACACAGTTTTCAACACTTCCAAGAAAAGAATTGTAACATAATACCAGTTTAAAGTATGACAACATTTTAATACACATCCTGTATGTTAATGTCAAAGATAAGTGAAATCTCATTACTAGTTATAATTTATTTAATGTATAACACTTTAATTAATTAACTTTAAAGAGAGTCTATTAAAGACCACTAGACAACACTTACTTTTAAATTTTTCCGGAACATGTTTCTGAGGCTTCTCGAGAGCCGGCCGATGATAGAGGCAAAGCCTCAGAAACATGTTCCGGAAAAATTTAAAAGTAAGTGTTGTCTAGTGGTCTTTAATCGACTCTCTTTTAAGTTAATTTATCATAACAACACTGTTTTCAACACTTCCAAGAATGGAATTGTATAACACTTTGTTATACATTTTGGTTCAAATTTACAAATATACACATAGTAGGCAGTAAAGCCCAACAGGGAAATTATACCTTTATACCTATAACTGCCTTTTACGGTGCAGGAGTAGGCTGACAATATAACAGGCGTGAAATCAATTTCTGTTTTAACCTGAAAATATATTTCCCAATAGAAAACCTTTTAATCAATTGAGACGTTTGTAAATCACCAACTTCATGATGCAAAATGAGACACAAAATCCAGCTTATACACAGTGAACTTAGTAACCTATAACATTTCCCTGTGTTTCTCCACTGATGATAGCCATCTCATAGCTATAATGCTAGAAACTTATTTTTTTTTTACATGCATATCACAATTGTGTTATGAAAGCAAAACAAACTCTGATTTTCAAAATTAAATTTTGGGGGAATTTGTATAAACACAGCACTGGAAAATGTCATAACTATGGATGCAAATCATCTCTGCAACATTTTTATGTAAATGAAAAATTTTAGGGATACTATCTTTTGCTACCCATTCTACATCCTTAATTTAACATATTTCTGGAATCCACTCCCTCTGCACTCTCTCTCTCACTGAGGTTCTTTCTGCTGTTTCTTTCATCTTATAAGTTGACATCTAGTTGACAAGTGCCATGCACTGTGACTGCTTAGTAAACAGATCTTTTTGGTCAACTGAATTTGCCTACAAGAATATTCAGATGTAGTATGACTAGCTTGTTTGTTTCAGTTTGATGGTGTTCATGTAGTAAGCGGATCACTGGACACTAGTATAAGAGTGTGGGAGGTGGAAACAGGGGCACTAAAGCACACATTAATGGGTCACCAGTCCCTGACATCAGGCATGGAACTGCGCAATAACATCCTGGTGTCAGGGAATGCAGATTCTACTGTCAAAGTGTGGGACATCGTTACAGGGCAGTGCCTACAAACACTCTCAGGTACTAAAACCCTAAATTATAAACATTCAAATATCACTTAAGAATTCTGTAATTAAGATTTATTTGAAAAAGGACCTAACCCTTATTATTTTGGACATGCAGATTTTATTATATTATCAATTTTCAAATATCTTACTTGAGCTTATCACTGAAAACCAAACACATCATTGACTTAGCTTTTGAAAACAATTAGCCAAACTATTAATTATAAATAAGATTTTGTTAATCTATATGCTTTGTTTTAGGTCCCAATAAACACCAGTCTGCAGTTACATGCCTACAGTTTAATAACCGTTTTGTTATAACATCATCTGATGATGGAACTGTTAAGCTGTGGGATGTAAGAACAGGTAAGTTGTATTGGTTGTTTGGTTACATTATAGCTAGATGCTTACAAAATTGATACTTGTATGATATAATTAGAAAAATAGTATTAATATAGTTTTATATAAAGTAATGTCTGGTAGTGCATTTATCTGAGTGAAAAAGCAATTTGAACATTTCATCTGTATTTTGTTATTGTTTTTCAAAAATAGAATTATTCTTTTCAGCTCCGTGGTTAGATTAAAATTTCAGATTTTCATTGATATTTAAAAGTTGTGTGTTTTTATTGATCATATATATGCTTATAAACATATAGTGACGTTAGTGCGGCTTTCCTGAAAGAATGTATGTTTGACAAGCGAGTTGGTGTAAAAAGAATGCTTCAACCTATTACCACAGTATTTGAACTGCTTGAATTTTAAGGGAGAGAACACCTGCTTCTTAACTCTTGGGAGTTCTTCACTTTCCCAGGAGATTAGACTCTTACTAAAGCAAGATGGTGACCATTTATCAAAATGAATAATTTCATCAAATTCTGCAACTTGAATTTTCACATTTTTTCTGCTGTTTGCTGTTATTTTAACATATTTATCTTTGAGTATAAACTGTAATATAACTTTTAATTTTCTTTTTGAATAACCCAAAGTTTGTGGCATGGTAGGTTTGAAAATGATCTTGTTCATTTGACTCATATTTAAGGTATTAGTTACAGTCAATCCAATGCAGATTCTCACCATTTTTCAACTGTTGGTGCATGTGCATTTCTTGCACAGGAAATTTTGGCAAGGGTAAATTCTGCACATAGTCAAAGGTCATGGTGCCCATTTCTTGATTTTGATGACAGACTTATCCTTTTTCAGGGAGTTATAAAATTTTTGACTTTTATAATTTGTCTTCCAAATTTGTATTCTATTACATAAATTTTCTACCTTTGGTTCTCTACTTAAAAATTAAATATATTTTTCTCCTATCTTTCTAACAGAAAACAGTATGTAAAATTTCTCTTATCAAAATCTTACACATTCACTCTTAACTGGTGTTCCTCAAGGATTAAATTAGGACCATTATTTTTCATGCTCTTATAAACAATTTATCAAATTGTATTAATTCTAAATGTTTATTATATGCTGATGGTCAAATCAAATCAATCAAATCAAATTTATTCACCATAAGATTTCCAATTACAGAAATATCGGCTTTGTCAATACAATTTTACATTACAGATTAACAGTAAACACATGTATATCGGATAAACAAATAAGGTGATAGTATTTACAATTGCAATATATATAATACATATGTCTAACAAAATTGATTCACTGTTCATCAAGGTATTCATTTACTGAATAAAAACATCTTTGTATTAGATACTTCTTTAATTTCCTTTTAAATATTGTTAAATTTGGTAATTCTTTGAAATATTGAGGAAGTTTGTTGTACAATTTAATACAGTTATAGTGTATACTTTTTTCATATAGGGTTCTCTTATGCCCTGTAACATGAAGATGTGATTTACCTCTAGTGTTGTGACTATGTATTTCAGCGTTTGTGACAAAAATATTTAACTGTTTATGAGCGATCACCAGCACCTCATAGAGATATATAGATGGAACTGACAGAATATTCAATGATCTGAAATAAGGTCTACAACTTGTGGTACTGGAAAGATTCATCATTAAACGTATGGCCCTCTTTTGTATTATAAACATTCTTTTCGTATAGCTCGTCTTTCCCCAGAATATTATGCCATAGGATAACTGCGAGTGAAAGTAGGCAAAATAGGCTATTTTAAGCACATCAAGATTGACTGATGATCTTAAAGTATATAGTGCAAAACAAGTTTGACATAGTTTTTTGGATAAAGCATCAATATGAGTTCCCCAATCTAGATTACTATCTACCCAAACTCCAAGAAATTTAATTTTATCTGTAGTAGTTACTGATTCATTCTCTAAGCATATATTAGGGAAACTTACATTTTTGTTGACTTTATGATGGAAACCTACAGCGATGCTTTTGCTCTTATTAATAATAAGTTTATTGTCTTTAAACCAATTTGAAACATAGTCTGTTACCCCATCAACGTTTGCTTTGAGTTCTTGTTTGTTTTTCCCAGAAATGAGAACACTGGTATCATCAGCAAACAGAGTGAATTTAGTATTAATGCATTGGTTGTTTTTGGCCAGGTCATTAATATACAATAGGAACAATAAGGGACCCAATACCGAGCCCTGCGGAACTCCATATTTAATGTTTTTTACACTAGAGCGAGCAGCTTTAATCTCCTTCGAACCATTTACTACATATTCAATTTCGGTTAACTGCTTTCTATTTATTAGCTACGATTTAAACCATTCAAATGGAACTCCTCTGATACCATAATTATACAACTTGTGTAATAATATATCACGGTCGACTAGATCAAAGGCCTTTGACTGATCAAGAAATAGTCCCATGCATTGATTCCCGCTGTCTAGATTTTTTAGTATATCTTCAATAACGTTCCGTAGTGCTGAGCTTGTTGATTTCCCTTGCTGGAACCCGTACTGCACTTTCGATATAATATCATATTTATTTAGAAATGCTAAGACTCTATTGTACACCACCTTTTCAATTACTTTAGAAAAAACTGATAAAATAGATATTGGCCTATAATTTTCACAATCAGTTTTAGAACCCTTTTTAAACAGTGGTTTAATTTTTGAGACCTTTAGATTCTCAGGGAAGTGACCTTCACAGAGTGATATATTTATAATATGACATAATGGTTTAACCAGATGCACAGCGCAATTTTTTAGAAGCATATTAGAAAAATCATCCAGGCCAACAGATTTTTTGGGTTTCATACTTTTAATAATGGAGAGTAGCTCTGCTTCTGTTGTTGGTAAAAAATATAAAGATTCCCGAATTTGATTATTTTGGGTAATTAAGCACGAATTGATAGCTACGTTTTTCCTCTTTCTAATGAGTTCTGCAATGGTTGAAAAATATTGGTTAAATTCATGAGCTACCATTAATGGATTAGATACTTGCCTACCATTTATATTCACACTAAAATCAATATTTTTCCTTTTTTTTCCCTCAATCTCATGTTTTATAACATTCCATATAGTTTTTGATTTTTTTAAAGAGCTATTTACCAGAGTACCATTGTAGAGTTTTTTAGCCATCCTGACTACTCTGTTGTATATTTTTTTATACTTTATGTAATATTGTTTAAAATCATCTTAATTTGTACAGGAAAATTAGTAATGTGAAAAGATGATAAAGATCATCTCCAACTATATTATTTTCATCAAAATTGTTAGCTCAATGCTAACTTGCAATCAGCCTCTCTCTTACACAAATATAACACTTCAAATCATTACAATGTCTATCGAGATTTAACTGTATTGGAACACCACAGTGAAGCGAAATTATTATTAATTTATAGATGAGTCGTATTTATTACACACGTAAGTGAAGCAGATGTGTAATACATACGACTCATCTATAAATTAATAATTACAATGTCTCTTTAGCACACATCTTTTGTGCTGCTAATAATCTTTCTGAATTACACAGAAGTTTCGCCTCTTACATGGAGCTACATGCTGATTCTGAAAACAACTCAATATTCACATGTAAACTGGTTTGCTGCCAGTACCACAGCTTGATTCCTCACACGGAGCTGCCTTTTACTGACCCGTGAGCTGCTTCCTGCACAATTCCACAGCCTGTAGACTCCACCATGGAGCCATACTCAGCTCGAAACACCACACTACTCCATTACTATTCTTATACTACTGTCTCACACCACTCCAGGCCTTGGTTCAGCTTTTATATAATTTAAGAAGTTACAAACAGATCTGCATAATGTTTTTAAACGAAGCTTGGAAAATAATCTTCACCTCAATGTTAATAAATGTTCTTTATCACATATACCAGAAACAAGCAATACTGAAGTTCTAATTATTAGTGACTAAGGTGTCACTACAACCCAGAACCTATGCTTTAACCAGTATATTCTAAATATGATCATTGCCTTATAAAAAAGGGGACTTAGTTTCCAGAATCTGGAGAGATTTAAAAGATACCAAAATATTGATAATTTTATATAAAAGCCTTGTGCGAAGTTGGAATACATCTCAATTAACACAGGGCTATATTTGTACAAATGATATAACACTCTACTAGGTAAGATTCAAAAACGATTGTTCAAATATTTATATTATAAAACCTACAGTAAATTGGTTTATAATCAGAGCATTCCATACAATTAACTTCTAAATGAATTCAACATGTCATCTTTGATTGAAGAATAGTTGATCAATTATTCCTATATGAACTTATAAATGGCCAATTATATAATGAAGAATAGCTGAAAAATGTATTTTAATGCATTTTAAAGTACCACAAATTCCAGAAAGCGCCAACTCCTACTATGACACCAAAAACACTGTGTAAAAATTTTCCCATTCAGAATAGTGCCTAATATAATGAACTTTCAGCCAAAATAAAGTGGTACTACAGTTTCCCTTGTAAAGAATTTAAAAAGCAATTAAATACAGGAATTAACTGCACTTGATTTTCAGTTTTACTATTTAGGCTTATACTTTTATGATTATCTAGTTGACATTGTATTTAACAGTAGTTTAATAGATCAAGAATTAAAATTATTATGATTAGAAGCATTCTTAAAAGTGAAGCCAATTTCATAAAATACTTATTGAATCATATATTAAAACTTAAATCTTCCTTCACGTCATCTATTAAAAACAGGAATGTCTTTGGGACCATCTCAGCCCCATCATCAGCTGATCTGCAACTGATGTTGCTGACACAGTCCTGAAAATGTTCCTGTTTGTAATAGCTCACACTTTAACTCATGTGTGCTCCAAGAGTGAAGTTTTAAGTTTCAGTACATGATTCAACAAGTCTTATTGTAGATCAAGAACTATTGTTTTGTTTTTGTTTATATTTTTGTATTAAATTTGTATATTTATTATATTCATAGCTACTGTAATTGGAGCTTGGCTTTGTTGTAGCACAAATAACATAAATATTTCTGGTGCGACTGGCATCATTGTTTAAAAAAAAAATTATAGAACAATTTCTTCAACGTATTATACAATAGAAGCTTGAAAATAAAAGCTGATGTGATTGATTAACATGACTTCTATCATGACAAATGAAACCTTCCATCTGCTTCACTGGCATTGTTGCTGAAGCGTAAGTTCATGTGATACTGATACAGGCTAGCTGGTTTTCTTAGAATTAAATGAAGTGGTTTATCAGAAGATAAAGGCAGAAGAAGCAATGTATGCTAGTGCTTTGGGATTATTGTTGAGAAAATGGCAAAACAACAATAATAACAAGTGTTCTAAATGAAATTTGGAATAAGTCACACTATCTTTACATTCATCACACTGATGTGCTTCTGTTTAATATATTGTAGCTATGTGTTCTTAGATTTACTTATAAGAAAACTCTATGGTTTATACTATTAGATTTTATACTAAAACATTAAGGTATTCTCGTGTACCATTGTTTTTTTAATTTACGTCCTCCAAAGTTAAGTCATATCAGATAATGAATGGAATGGGTGAAATGATGCTCAAAAGAGCCCGGGATCCATAGAGCTTAGTTACCCAACATTCATCTTTCAGGATAAGAGAAAACCCCAGAAAAAAACCTTATCCAGCTAACTCACCCTAACCAAGATTCGAACTCAGGACCTCTTGAATGTGAAGCAGACATGCTACCATCTATGCTACCGAGGCAGGCAGACAATTTTACATTAGATATTCTTGTTATTAGCGAGTTTATCTCAGGTTAACCTTTTAGCTTGTTAAACTAAAATATTTTGCACAAAAAACTTATTTTAATTGTACAACTGTATAATTATAGCTGTAATAAAATGCAACAGCTTTTGAATTAATCCTATTAGCACATTAACAGAGCTCTTCTCGGTCTCAGTTATTTCAAATAATCATATTTAATAACCAAAACACTACACAATTTTCACATATGAAAACCCTTAATAACAATATACAACATAGTAGAGAAACTGATGTATATTCTGCCACTTGTAGGCCACCAAAATAAAGGTTTTGAAAATGGGACAGACTTTGTAATCAACGAGAAAAATCTCCTCCCATATCAAGGAATAAATACTTACGAGGGGCAATATTTATATTTTGAGCTTTGGCAACCCTGAATGTTGTAGGTGCCATATGATGTTTCCAATGAAAAGTTTCACATTGTTGAACATAATCTACTTCATTTTGTCAGTAGAGCATTATGTTTTGTTTACATTAACCTGAAAATTAAGTCAAGAAAAACATGGAATTACTTGTAAAAATGTTCGTGAAATGATTTATTATGACCTTTGACATGGATTATCAAAACAAGAACGAATTGATCAACTAACTTCCATATTTGGCAACAAATCTCCAACCTTTGCCACTGTGAAATGCTGGTATAACAAATTTAATCGTAGCCGCCGTTTGCTCAATGATGAAGTTCGTGAAAGTCATCCAAAATCAGTTGTACCATTGATGCTGTGCAAAAATTAATAATGCAAGATCATGTGACAAATTGTGAGATTGAGGCAACCCTAGACATTAGTTCCACCAGCATATATAAAATATTGCATGATTATTTAGCCCTGAAAAAGGTTTGCTCTCGGATCCCACATAGTTTGATGCAATCTGAAAAAGATGCTAATGTCGATTGGTGTACAAAAATGCACGAGAAATACAATGGTGGTGATTCAAAAGACGTATGTAAGATTGTAACAGGTGATGAACCATGGATCTATGTGTATGAGCCGGAATATAAGCAGCAGTCGACTGTATGAATGTTTCAAGTTAAAGCAAATCCAACAAAAGTTGTTTGCACTCGAAGCACCTTGAAGCAAATGGTTGTCTGCTTTTTCAGCAAAACTGGTGGCAACAGTGCCTTTAGAGGAACGTAAAATGCTCAATGCTGAATGGTATACAACCATTTGTTTGCCGGAAGTCTTTGGTAGTTAAGTAAACCCACATATATACACAGAATGTCCAGTAGAGCTCTACAGTGGTATGGACATGTATAATGAATGCCGGAAGAATGGTAGCCCTAACAAGTACTAAAGTGGGAAGTACCAGGCAGAAGAAAGTGCAGAAGAGCCAGAAGAACATGGCACGAGGAAATCTATGGTCATATGAAGAAGAGGGGACTGGAAGAAGGACAATGGAACAACTGGAATCTCTGGAAAGCCGGAACCAAGGGTGAACTGCTGTAAAGTGGAAAACCTATAAATAAATAAAACCCTTGATGACTGTAGGATCAGTCATCAAGACAAGGCGAGCGCACACACATATTGTCTAACAACAAAGTATTTGAAGGCTCAAAGAATCAAACTGATGGGTCATCCACCATACAGTCCTGATGCCCCTTGTACTGTCCATTTCAAATCACAGTTCCCTCTATCTAAACAAACGCATGTTTTTCTGCTTGTCACAAACCTAAGCAATCACCCTCACCCAAAATAAATGGATCCTTAATAAATAAATTGTATCATAATATATTGAGGTAGGAAACTGCCAATTTCATGGTGGTTATTGTGACTTTGTGGGTTCGTAGAATTCTAAATGTTCTTTATTTGCGTAAAAATACACTCCGTGGCGGCAGAATTACATCACATATCACAATCTACAACACCAAGGTCGATGACAATAACAAACAGCTTACTCAACTTCCACTGTTGACAACACTCCTGTTACATGACTTTTCTACTACAACAACAACAACAACTTGCAACTCACTCTCTTTACAACTCTACTAAGCTCCTGGCCAGTCGTTGCCTCTTTAAATACCTGCATCGATAATTCTAGATTGTTCTAAACTAAACCAGAACCCGAACAATCTCTATCAGTCCAGAAATTCCCATTTATCTCAGTTTGTTTGCCTCGGCAGACCCTTATCTGCCTGTTATCTTTGACCGCGGGCTCTTGGTTTTCACACTGCCTGCCTATCAGTTTGTTTTGTGTAAACAAGCCACGCGATCGTAGATATGGGTTCGCAACATTGTAAGAACTCATTGATAAAGATAATGGATATATACTAAAGATATTTTCTGAAGGGTAGTAAAGCTAGTGATCCTGTATTGTAGCTTTACAGCACGTAAAAGAACCTCAAGCCTGACAGAGGCCTCTAAACAAAATTAAGCCATCTTTCATGCATGCCCAATATAGAATGGGATGCTAAGAACTACAGCAGTTAAAGAGTTAAATAAAAATCTCTCTCCCTCAACCTGCTAAGATATTACAACATATAATTTTGTTAATGGCATCTGTTATTAAGCTAACAGAGTATTTTGCCTGTGATTTATTATTTGTGTGCATGATTGCCATTATCTTGAACTTCTGAAAAATTAATGATTTCTCCGAGATGCTATCTGAGCACAGAATAAACACTCCATAACATAGAAATTATGATAAGTGAAAAATGATTCATTACACGTGTGCACATGTATGCTAAGCTCAGCTCAAATCTTGTGATTTATTCAGTTAGTGCTGGAGTTCTAATGAGAATACTGTGAATACTAATGCTTTAAACACAAAAGCGAGAAACCATTAAAAAGTGGTGGAAAATAAATAATTCTTAATATCTCAAAAACTATTTGTAGTTTTATTGATACTCGTCACTTACAATCAAGATCTAGTCTCCAAATATTGGGAAGCAAGAAGAAAAATGATTTTATTATCAAATTCTGAGCATTAAATACACACTCACACTTTTTTATATTAATGAGAGACTAGTTTCAAAGGCATTCGCCTCCATTTTCAATCTCTTTCCAACTGGCATCTGTTGTTGAAAGAGATTGATAATGGAGGCGAATGCCTTTGAAACTAGTCCCTCATTAATATAAAAAAGTAAGTGACGAGTATCAATAAACCAACTACAAATAGTTTTTGAGATTAATTTTGACATCACTGTTACTAAATTCCTCCAAACACATATAATTCTTAATATGTTACACTCACTAACAGAAACACATTCGTTGCTTGTTGTAGTGCACATTACCAATATAACAGCAGAGTTTACAAGCATTTTAGTGAAAAGTGTAACCAAAATGCATAGGGAATATAGAAAACTGATTCTAATATGGCAGCTGACTCATCTTTGCTGGATTCAGATTTAGGTGTTACTATTATAATCTGATTACTGATGAAATTTATTATTGTAAATAGGTTCTTTTAGAACTTGTTTATGTAGATATTAAACTATGTGATTTTTTGGTTGCACATATTTAACTTGACAATGCTTTGAATATGTTTTGTATTTTTTTAAGCAGATAATACATGAATGAATGAATATTGGACACGCACCCAATTCAATTTAGAAGAGAGTCAAAAAGTTTCTGATAGATCAGTGCTTTTATACTTTGCAAGAATGTATTGAGTACTTCAAAGATCGTAAATAATATTATGACCGTAGTATGATTGTAAATCTAGTAGCTTATAATTTAGAACTTCACTGATGAAGCCAAGAAATTTTAACAAATTTCCAAAGGTGAATAAAGTAGCTTTTAGGGTAGCAATTGTGAACTACATTTGCACCGATAATACAAGTTTGTTTACATGATATGCACAGGTTTAGTAAAAACCTGTTCAAAAGCTAAGAAATTCTTAAAACAGTATTTTCCAATAATGTAATATATTTAGCTTTAAATATACTTAAGATCTTAACAAGAAACCTTTAGAAATCATCCCCTTTAATGGTACAAGGCCTTCTGACATCCAATCTTCCCAAGCTTATTAGGATAGGCTATCACAGAACTATTTACTTACTATAACCACTTATTCTGATATTTTTAATGTTCTCAATAATATTGGTTGCTACATTAAGTCATAGCATTACTCTTGATCCAGTCTCTTTACGTTAATCCCAGAGTTAATCTTAAAAATCTTAATTCCAATAGTTTTGATAAACATTAGAATCAAGTATATAAACAATCCCTCACAAAAGATTAAGTTACACAGAACCAGTATTGTATGACTCGTCCCAATCATCTGGTACTCTTAAAACTTATTCCTGGTGTTTCAAGTTTCCTATATCTGTTTTAAGACTCATGTTTCACTGCGTTAACATGATCTTTTCTGGCTGTTTTTCAAGAAAGTTGGGAGATTGTCTCACTACACCTGGTGAAAATATTTAAAGCTTGCCTGGCCATGAGGTGTGTAGGGAGGCCATAAGGGATATTTCACATCTTTGGAAGCAGGCCGCCAAAGTGGTTTTTATACAAAAGCACAGTCCTTTTATTGTAAGCCTAATGATTTTCATTCTGAATCTGACATCTTTCATGCTGAAGGCACTGAAAAGGTTGATAAATTATACCTTTACAACATAGTGTAGTTTATGGACCTAAATGCCAAAAGATAAATGTGTGAAAAGTCCAAAAGGAAATAAAATTTCTGAGACTACCTTGATAACTGTATCTGAACACTAAATAGTCTTTTCCTCTGAAGTCCTCATTATTCTAGAAAGGTAATTCAGTGCTTAAATTCTTAACTGTGTGTAAGAAAAATGTATTAGTTGTACTGTAGCACTTATCCAGCCTCAACCGTAAAATATAACTTCTAAGCACAGTATTTTCAAGAAAACTATGATTATAAATTTGGCAATCCACAAATAGATATCCTACTCTCTTGGTGAGGAACTTCATGCCAAATTAGAATTTCTTCAACTCTGCAAAGCTTTGAAACTTGCAGCCAAATTAGACTTGGAAGACAAATTATAAAAGCCAAAAATTTTATAACTCCCTGAAAAAGGATGTCTGTCATCAAAATCAAGAAATGGGCACCATGATCTTTGACTATGTGCAGAATTTACCCTTGCCAAAATTTCCTGTGCAAGAAATGTTTTACATGTACCAACTGTTGAAAAATGGTGAGAATCTGCATTGGATTGACTGTAATACCTTAAATATGAGTCAAATGAACAAGATCATTTTCAAACCTACCATGCAACAGACTTTGGGTTATTCAAAAAGAAAATTAAAAGTTATATTACAGTTTATACTCAAAGATAAATATGTTAAAATAACAGCAAACAGCAGAAAAAATGTGAAAATTCAAGTTGCAGAATTTGATAAAATTATTCATTTTGATAAATGGTCACCATCTTGCTTTAGTAAGAGTCTAATCTCCTGGGAAGACAAAGGCTTTAGAAAAATCAACATGTTTAGTATCATTGACAATATTCTAATCGTATGGAAACATACTGTACAAAATTAATAAGATTTGTAGTAGTTGAATGATCATAAGAGCAGGACTATAAAACTGGTCTATAGTTTTTAATTTTGGTTATATCACCTGTTTAAAATGATGTTTCTTAAGCTCGGGGAATCTCAAATGAGCCATACACTTCCTGGTTCCCTTTACTCTCTATGTTGTTCATAGGAAATTTTCTTTCTCATACTTGTTAGATATTTAGCCATGTTTAATTTAGTTGTATTGTTTCTGTGTTTTAGGTGAATTTATTCGTAATTTGGTAGCACTGGACAGTGGTGGTAGTGGTGGTGTAGTGTGGCGTATCCGTGCCAATGAAACAAAGCTTGTATGTGCAGTAGGAAGTCGAAATGGCACAGAAGAAACTAAACTACTAGTGTTGGACTTCGATGTGGAGGCAAAATAGTTGCGGCTGGAAAGAGAATACATGAGACTGAATCGAGATGAAGCAGTGGACCTTTTGGGAAACTCGTCATTCCTTCGTCTCACCCGATGTACTCCATTAGCATAAAGATTTGGGGGGAAGGAAAAGAGAAAGTAATGGATGAGAGAAATGTATAATTTGATAAGAATGTATGTTAACAGTTGAGTGTGAACTGTATGGACCTGGTTTTGTTTTTGTTATTGTTGGAGGTTTTGGGTTTGAGTAGCATTTAAATGTAACAAACAAATTAAAAACGTTTCTATATATATTGGATATAGGGTCAAAATTAAAAGGCACTCTTTGCAGTTCGTAAGATGGCAGTTTAAGAAAAACTATTTTGGAGTATTGTGACTTATTTCAGTGCTGTTGTGTATTTATTAGCAAAGTTGTTGCACCGTCTCATTTGTGGTATTAAATGCCAATATACTTCTGCAATAGATTGCATTCAAATCGTTGTGAAATTTGAATTGTTTCCACACACCGTGAGTAGTATTTATTTTTTTATGGAAAGATGTTTTGCTATTCCTCCTCTTCCTTTTTTACACCTGGTGGTTAAAAATGGATTTCAGTCTCTGTTTAACACAGTACCTCACCATAATTATGGTGCATTGTTTAAAATGAACTCTGCTAGCCAGAGAACTTGAGCGTTATCACTTCCTTTTTTCTAATAAGTGTGTAATTGATTTTCATGCCCTGATTTCCCACATGTGTAATAAATATATTTTAATACATATTTTTAAGGACTTATTTACCAAAATGAAATGTGCTTCATTTACATGCCATCATTAATAAGTTGTTACATTTTATTTAGGGAAGGGACAGTACCCCATCTGTAAATACATCATCCTAATGGGCATTTTGTTGTTGTTTGTGAAACTTTTGTTGGAATTTGACTATTTTGTTTAAAAAAATTGAGCTGCAGACCAGCCATCAGCCAGCGCTACTTTTTTTTAGGAAGGAAATAAATATTTTAGATCCTCCTCCTGGACTTACAAAGAAAAGTGGGACAAAATCTAGATTGTTATATTGATTACATAGAAAATGAAGCTAGCTACAGTGAAGCAATGAATATTACACAAATATAAATATTTGTAACAAAAGGCTTCACTTTTCTTAAGAAAATGGTGTTAATTCTTCTTTCTAATGAAGATCGATTTCAAAACCATTGTTTTCACCATCAGTCAACTCCGTAGTCAAGGATTCCGGTTACCATGTATTTCTTATGTTTTTGTAGTATTACCAACATCTGAAAACGAAACAAACCTAAAAACAGAATCAGATACTGGTATTTCAAAATTCATTACCCGATGTTTATTTTTAAAATAAATATGTTTTCCCAACCATGAAATAAATCCTGAAGTTAAATTATTAAAACAATTAAATGGTCCGATAGATTTAATGGTTTGGGAAAATATATTTATTTTAAAAAATAAGCATTGCATAATGAATTTTGAAATACCAGCATTTGATTCTGTTTTTAGATTTGTTCCGTTTTCAGATGTTAGTAATACTAAAAAAACATAAGAAAAACATGGTAACCGGAATTCTTGCCTACAAAGTTGACTGATGATGAAAACAATCTGTTTTTGAAATCAATCTCCATTAGAAAGAAGAATTAACACCATTTTCTTAAAATAGGTGAAGTCTTTTGTTACAAATATATATTTGTGTAATAGATTGTTATATTATTGTTTTTTAGGAATTGTGTAAATACTCAATTTATTTCTGTTAACTGGCCTTCTTAATTCCTGCAGACTTTAGTACATGTTTTGTATCACATTGATAACTGAGGAAACATTGCTCAAAGATCTTCTTTTTGTAAAATGTTATGTATTATATATGTAATAAATTGTTTCTTAGAGCAGTAGTGAGCTCTTATTCTTTTATTGCATAAGAAACCTATAATCAAGATTTAATATAAAATAGAGTATTGCTCTGCTTGCATGTAGCATTAACACTTGCATTATTCTCCTTCTTATTGCACTTAGATGGCCTAGTGTGAAACTAATGTAAGTACTAACACTTTTTTTTTTTTTTTGCACAATTATAAAAGTAAACTGTGTATTCTATTTCACGATAAAGTCTTGCAACTCTTTGTTTAACTGTTTGAGATTTGTGCATTTTATAACTGCAACTTACTGTGAAGATTTAGTGAGAAAGAAATGCATTGACTCTTAGGATTCTCTAGTACTGAATATTGTAATATTAAATTAGCTTATTGGCCTAATTTCATACTAAATTTTCAACAACAAACTGCTATTATGTTCTGGTAAACATGCTACCTTCAATTCATAATCAGTTGTTACTTGTCGAATTTTATGTTGTGTGATATATTTCTAAATTTAATTTCAGGGTAGTGCAGAAGCATTAATAATAAATCAGTTCAAGAATTGAAGGTAACTTGGAGTTTGGATGTAACAATCTAAATAGGAATTCTTTGGCAGGTTTAATGGAATTTGATCAGGTAGATGATGATGAATTACATGATCATAGCTTATACCTGATCTCGCTAGCTTCCTCAAATGATGAAATGGCATATAAAGAAATTAAAATGCCTCAATTTTCAGGTAAAGATGAAACTGAAAAGGTTAACAGAAAGCCTGGAAACAATCTAGCAATAAAGGACATGCAGTGTAAGCAACATAAGTTCAGAGCAGTGTTATTATTCCAAAATGGGAAAATTTGTACCAGAAAGAATTGTTAAATCAGAAAAGCTGTTCCAAGTGCTTCAGAAAAAGTAATGTAAAATTCAAGAACAAGAAGGTAGTCAATTCAGAAATAATTTTGGAAAACAGAGCATTTTGAGAAATAGTTTTTAAGTACACTATTAGCAGTCAAAAATCAATGCAGCTGGGTTGCTCAAAATGGAACAAAATAGTAGCTACATTATTTCTCTTAAAAGAGGACAAAAAGGCTAGTTTGCATGCCTATAGTATTTATTTCCATGTGTGTTATGTGTTCTGGAAGGATAATAGCAAAGTAATATCTCGGGTTCTCTTGTCTTAGGTGCATTCATTCCACAAGCTACTTACCTTTAGTCCATTACACCACCACTTCATATCATCCACTAACTCACCCTCATACAAGGTATCAAGTCGAGCCTCCATCCTCGATATTCTCTTTATTCAGAGTTCCTATGTTCAATAGGCATCTTGACTCCAAGCACCATTGTAAGTCCTCCGTATGAGGGGGGTAAAATGGAAATAGATATGTCTGGAAAGAATAATAAAATTTTGTTTCATGCTTCTCAGTGCCAGAAGTTAAGTTTTGAAAATTTCTCCTTTTTAGCTCTCCTGATAATTTTAATTCATAGTTATGTTAGTTTCACATTTGGCCATTAAATTATACAGTTCATGCCTTTTATCATTCTGCTTCACTGATGTAGAAGCAGCAAAACAGCATAGCCACTTAAAAACTAACATGCAGTACAGTTAGTAAAGTGAGAAAACATGCTACCTTTTTGCTAACTATAGGAAGTATTGTGTTTCACCCAAAATTTAATGGAGGTTTCAATCACTGATACAGATTTGGAGGTCCATTGAGTGAATAAATTAATAAAGAATTTTTAGATCAACTTGTGAATGAATAGCAAATCTCATAAACAAAATGTGAGATATATATCAAACTTGTTTTTCAGCCTCCACCAAGGATGTGACACAGATTTTCAATAAAATCTCCATACCCCCAAATTACTACTTACATAAAATATGGTAATTTATTTTATAAAGAATAGCTCATAATGATTCTGATTAAAATAATTGTTTAATATTATGTGCATGACAGTTAAAAGATATTAAAGAGCCTCTGAGTGAATTTTGTACAATTAGTAAACAATAATAGATGGGTCAAAGTCACAGAAGCTATACCTTCTTAAAACATACAATTTATGTAGCATTAATATTCGTGGGATTAAACATTTTCTAAATATATGTTACAGGTATATAAAGTAAGCATATAGTTACTCTCTTTTTAAAGATTTGACTATAACTTCAGCCTCCTATATCCCCTATATGCAATGAAAGGATTTTTGCAAATATTTTTTTCATTTAACATGTAGATGGAAGAATAGGCTGATGTAAAAATAGTCATGTTAATTAGTACATCAAATATTTTCAGAGATAAATTTGAATGTGAACACATATTGCCTGTAGGGTCTAAACAAATGGTTCATATTAAAATCAGTTTGTTTGAAGTGTAATAATACTGAACAAAAGTAATAATGATACTCATACTTTGCTATTATCATGAATTACTAGGGGAGATTGAAATGTATTGCCTCTGTAGCCATAACCTTCCAATTTTTTAACTGGTTTTCAAAATTTTTGTATCTTAAAGCTGCTTCCTTTGTTTCTTTGTTAAGAATTGAAGTTGGAACCTATATGGAGATGAACAGAGGGGCATTGAATTTTTAACAGTTGAGGATTGTGGGCTGTTCAAAGTGCATTGCGGAGTGAAAAGTGTTTACAGTTATGCTATTATTGATGTCATTATGGTGATATAGTGAGCCAGGAAATTTAAAGAAGCAAGTCGGCCTTGATCAAATCCATAATGAATGACTTCTTGCATCATGACATTGAACATGTTAAGGTGATCTGCAGTTGCTGTCAAATCAAACTGTGAGAGATTGTCTCAGAATTAAACTCTCAATAGAAGGAATGCAGTTTACTGTAACAAGGTGCTGGGATACCACAAAGTATATGCAATTGCACTGCAGAGCATGATGCTAGAGTATAATGTTTAGAGAAAGCAAGTTTGCTAAAATCTAATATAAAAATTATTTGTGGTTGGTTTATTGACACTCGTCACTTACTTTTTCATATATTTATGAGAGACTAGTTTCAAAGGCCCTGGCCGCCATTTTCAATCTCTTCCCAACTGGCATCTGTTGGCCTGAGAGATGAATGTGGTGTGTGAGAGAAATTTTTCTTGAGCACATTCTCATAGTGGATGCATCATGGATGGATCATTTTGAGTCCAGGAGTAAACTAAGTACTGCTATAGCACATTGTCATGTCCCAATAAGTTGAAATTGGTTCTTTGTCATGTTGACCATTTTTTGAGATTACCTAGGTGTCATGGTTCTGGGGAAATTATGATAAACAGGGAATTATGATATCACAGTACTATGTGACAATATTAACTATTGTCTGCACCCAGAAGGATCTGGATTCTATTCTGCAGCAGGATAGCGCCTTCCTGCCACATGAGCCACGGAACATAAAGACCTCTATGTCATAAAGGTTTTATTCCACTTACTGTGCTGCCTCAATGCTACATCGTACAACTATTTCTTCCTCTCAGAGATGAAGGAACACCTTAAGAGAAATCCCTTTCATTCTGAAATGAGGGTGAAACCTTTTCACCTGCCATTACAGCTTACAAGAAGAACTAGGACGCTACCTAACAAACATTTTACAACCGCTAGTTGTGGAATGCCTTCACCATGTCAAGAATTGCTCAGAACTCATACAGAATCTCAGAAACATTGCTGCCTCATCTATTGTTTTACTTTCAGCTTCGATGTGTTGCCACTGTTTGTGGGTCCCTCTAACGTAACCATTAAATTGCTCAGAACTATTTACACCTGACACTACAGATTGCTTCCGACACACTCTAACTTCAACTTAATTTCTGTTGAATGACATATACTTATATGAAATAGATGGTATTACAATGGGCTCATCCCTATAACCGACAGTCACCAACTTTATGGAGCTCTGAAGCAGAGATTCCAGCCACGGTACCATTAAGATCTTTCCATTTTTTTAGATATGTGGATGACACTTTTGTCAACTGGCCACATGGAGAAGACATGTTAATGGACTTCCTTAGCCATTTAAACGACTGCATACCACAAATTCATTTCGTGATAGAAGTGGAGAAGGATGGCAACACGTGGAAGTCCATAAATGGATTCTTCCTCCACTTAGCAAGAAAAAAGAAAAACTGTGGAGTATTCAACAAGCAACACCTCTGGACAGCTGGCTGTACATATATCGGCCCTATGACAGAAACAAAAGTATTCTTCAAGCATTGGAATATTCAGTTACACACCTGGTTTAAAGTCCAAGAAAATTTTGAGAGTAAATGTATTCATATTTTGAATTTCCAGGGAATGTTCTCAGATACCCTTTACATTCAGGATGAGTTTTGCATACTTTGGAAACCGTAAATGATAGACAAATCTTACTCCACAAAAATGTAGATCTTGTTAAAACATACAAATTATACCTTTTTTTTTTTTTTTTGGAGTGATGCATTTCAGAGATACTTCTTGTCATTTGTCTGAATTCTCCAATACTTCTACTTTTCTCAAATGGAAAGCTGTTAAGCTGTTAATTACTTTTTAACTCTTGGGTAGATATGCAAACGGAACACTTTCAAATGCATACATAGTACTTAGCTCATGAAAGAGTAAACTATTGCTTAAGGCATAGAATTCTCCTTGAAAATACAAGAAAATTAGCAATAAGGTAATGTTTATTCAAATTAATATTAGGTATTTAAATTTGAATTTATGAGTCACTATGTTTACACTCAGTCTTCACTTACTTGTTGTTGTATAATTGAAACGTTTTCAAGATCATTCGATCTCATCATCAGCTGTTTGGTGACTAGATGAACCTTCCTCTTCTTCCACTACTACGGAGTTCCGATCACTCTGCCATCTGGTGTTAGGGGCACTAAGTTTTAATACTTTATTTAATGCCGGGATTTCAAAATTTATAACTTTATCACGGTTTTTGTTTATGAAAATTTTTTCCCAAATATCCAATTCTATGGGTGTACTTAAAGATTTTAACAGTTTAATGTTGTGGCCAATGTTGTGGTTTTCTGTCCAAAAATGGTGTGAAACTGCAGATTTTTCTGTTTGTTTCAACTTAATGTTCCTCTGGTGTTCTTTTTGCCTGGTTAACATGTTTCTCTTAGTTTTTCCTATGTAGCTTTTTTCACAGGTTTCACAATTAATTTGATAAATTCCTGATTTCAAATTGTTGGGGATTGTATTTTTTTTTTTTTTCCTACATAGGAAAAACTAAGAGAAACATGTTAACCAGGCAAAAAGAACACCAGAGGAACATTAAGTTGAAACAAACAGAAAAATCTGCAGTTTCACACCATTTTTGGACAGAAAACCACAACATTGGCCACAACATTAAAGCTACATAGGAAAAACTAAGAGAAACATGTTAACCAGGCAAAAAGAACACCAGAGGAACATTAAGTTGAAACAAACAGAAAAATCTGCAGTTTCACACCCTTTTTGGACAGAAAACCACAACATTGGCCTCAACATTAAACTGTTAAAATCTTTAAGTACACCCATAGAATTGGATATTTGGGAAAAAATTTTCATAAACAAAAACCGTGATAAAGTTATAAATTTTGAAATCCCGGCATTAAATAAAGTATTAAAACTTAGTGCCCCTAACACCAGATGGCAGAGTGATTGGAACTCCGTAGTAGTGGAAGAAGAGGAAGGTTCATCTAGTCACCAAACAGCTGATGATGAGATCGAATGATCTTGAAAACGTTTCAATTATACAACAACAAGTAAGTGAAGACTGAGTGTAAACATAGTGACTCATAAATTCAAATTTAAATATGAAGAATACTTCACTGTTAATAATGCTTCTGCTTTTAATATTTAATATTAGGTAGATGGAGGAATCAACATTTTAAGAATAGTTTTACAAGAGTGAAGTACATAAAATTTTTTAGTACTTATATCCAGCTCTATACAAAAATTAATCTATAAAGCATTTTAATTCATTGATTATAAACATTTGAAACTGTTATAAGTACAGTACAAGCCAAGTTTTATTTGGTTTTCCCAAGAGAAGTCCAAACCGTGTAATCATTGCTGAATATAGCAGTAGTCAAATGAGTTATCTTCCATTTCTAGAGATGATATGCTAGCTAGTTCCCTAGTCGCTGTTTTAATCTGGTGGAGAAAACAACTTCGTCAGGCATTTCTGGCTTCAGAAGGGAAGTAGAAGCAATGGTCCATGTCAGAGATTTAAGGCACCTAAAAGAACTTCAGGCATGATAAAAAAGATCTCTGTACAAAATTAAGTGGTTCTTTCATGTCTCATGGCCAGTTTTCCTGGATTGTAACAATGTAAAACCTATTTTTAAAAGTGACGATCTCATATTGTTCAGTTTCATTCTCAGCTGATTAGCAACTCATCACAGTTGCTTTGTTGTCTTAACAACCAATATATTTTATTTACTTCTAGGAAATACACATTGGGAAGGTGTTTACAGAAAAATTTGCAAATGAAATTTAAAGACTCACTTTTTCCTGAAAGAATTACATAAAGGTGTAAAACTGCTTTTGTATGTAGAATTGATATTGTTTATTAATATGAGGGTATTACACAATCTCCATGGATGCAAGTTACATTAGTAATACTTTAGTACAATGTGTATTCCATATAGTTCTTGTACTGGCCATCTATATTTGTTGTTCTGTCTTTTGTTTCACTCCACTTCTACTTGTCTGTCACCGCAACAGAATTTTTTGATGGAGACTGTTCTCTTTTCACATACTTCTACATAATATCTCATGCATTGTTTTCCACATTGTTTATTAACATATCACTACTTATAATATTTTGTAACAGAATTTTTTGATGGAGACGTTCTCTTTTCACATACTTCTACATGGTATCTCATGCATTGTTTTCCACATTGTTTATTAAAATATCACTACTTATAATTTTTTGTAACAGCTTAGGCTTTCACGGCTGGCATCAATCCAGTCAGATGTAGTGGTTTCTGGGCTTACTGGCTGTGATCTAGTAGGTAAAGCTGAAGTACCTGAAGTTTCGCTCGTCTGAGCATTGGGTATTTTCAGAGGACTCATGACTTTGAAGGTAGAGTAAAGCACTAAAATCATCTGATTGGATAATTTTTTTTCATATATTCTTAATGTTCATGATTTTATTTTCAGTACAATTAGTTCAGAATGCACTAATTGTAAGTCCTAAATATATGGTATTGGTGGTATTATATAAAACATAATTTTGATGATAACAGTTTTAGAAAGTTAGGTATGCACTACAGTTAGGTATTAGTATCTTTAAGAAGCACTAGTAAGTTTAGGAGATAACCAGTTTTTATTGTGGTTGGAGATTAGCTTTTCCAAATGGTGCCCCAGCGTTCTCTCTTCCAACAGTTTTTTTTTCTTCTTCTTGCTGTGAATGTTGTTTATCACTATGGGTGGATCACCCACAGTCAAGCCCGCCTCGGTAGTGTAGATGGTAGCATGTCTGCCTCACGTTCAAGAGGTCCCGAGTTCAAATCTCGGTCAGGGTGAGTTACATGGAAAAGGTTTTTTCCAGGGTTTTCCCTTATCCTGAAAGATGAATGTTGGGTAACTCTAAGCTCCATCCTGGACTCATTTGAGCATCATTTCACCCAATTCATTCACCGTCCGATATAACGGAGGACGTAAATTGAAAAAAAAAAAAAAAAAAGCAGTCAAATCTTTACTTCACCAAGATTCCTTCGTATAAATATACCAGTACCTAAATAAAAAATGTTCTATTCAATATGAATAAATTACAACACTTGGTAACACACTTTACTTATCTGTTAGTTAAAAATTGTCTAAATCCTCTGGGACCAGCTTCGTCTGCTGGCTGAAAATATGATGAAAACATCACAAAACTGGTCCCAGAGGATTTAGACAATTTTTAACCAATAGATAAGTATGGTGAAGTATGTTACTAAGTGTTATAGTTTTTTCATAATATGAGGTATGTCCTTAAAATAAGGTCTCGAGTTTTATTTAATATAGAAAACACATTTATTATCAATGAATGTTACATTGATGGAAAGGCGGAACTTACAGCTGTTTTTAAACTGCCAAGTTGCTCAGGTAGCTCTCAACCTTGTTTTTCGATAATGCAAATGTTCGGTCAAAATCTTGTCAATCGTAGTCTTACTGACTTCAGGGATAATTTCCCACACCTCGCCAACTGTCACACGCCGATCTTTAAGCATTTCTTGCTCCACTTTTGCAATTGTTTCGGCTGAAACCAAAGGCCGACCAGAATGCTGTTCGTCATGGACGTCTGTACGTCTGTCTTAACTCTCTGACCCACTTTTGCACGTTTTTGACGTCCACACACTGTGGCCCATAGACTTCACATAACTGACGAATTTCAGTGGGGGTAGTGCCCAAGGCACTCAAACAACGGATCACTGCAAGCAACTTGCACTTGGCAGCGGAAGTGATATGAAGCTCCAATGCAAACGGCTGCCCAGCCAAGACTAATGGTTGCAATGAATTCGTTGTGGTGGGATTTGGAAGGGGTAAAACCAAGCTACACGCCAGTGTTGTCGGATTTCGTATAATAGCATTCCTCACAGCTCCAGCACCATGGAGACCTTATTTTACGGACACGCCTCGTACTTGGATTGTTTCACTGTCAGTAGCTTCAGTTTTTTCACAAATATTCTATCAAACTTCTTCCTCAATGAAAGGAGCTGTTTTCAGCACTTACAAGCACATTACAAGTACATAGCACACAGCATATGGGTGATCAGCTCGTTGCCTGGTATGGCAATTAACAAGAAGATAGTAAAATGTAGTGATGAAATGGATGATAATAAAATTTGTGGATGAAATTATCCAACCCGCATTCCTCTATCGAGTAAGAAAAACCCCAGAAAGCCTTCGCTCAGGTTTGTCTACACTGGTGGTTTGTACCTTTTGATTGCAAGCTGCATGCATTACTGTGGTGCCACCTCACTTGGTAAGCTAGCAGATTTCTAAAATATATGCTTCCTTACTGCTGTTTAACAGTTTTCATTTTGGGTTATTTTATTTTTTAAATTTAAAGAGGTTTGGAGATATACTATCAACATGCTCAGTTTTAGGGATGTAGAGCATACCACACTACAGTAGAACCTCGTTTACCCAGATTAATTCTGAACAGAACCAATCTGAGTCAATGAAAATCTGAGTTATATATGCACTCTATGTACTGTAATAGCTTATGTACTTGCATTTTATACAATACAGCTACAAACTAGTCGGCAGTAAAAAAGGCAGTGAGCTTCAGCTGTCTCAGTTTAGCATATTGCTTACAAACAGCGCAATCTTGCATCTGCTCTAAATTAGAAGCTCATTTGGTAATGTTTCAGCTTGACTCTTGAAATAAAGCATAAATTTCTCTATGTTTGCTACTGCTTGTGTGTGGGTCCTACCATAGCTCGTTTTCATCAATGCTGTCTTAATCTGAATACCCTTCGTTTTCATTTTCAGTAACATTGCATGATGCAATAATGCCTTCCTCTGTAATTGTTTATAACATCCATCATTGTCAATTTGCAACCAATTGTCAATGTCTTCATCAACACTGGAAGAGCCATCAATATTTTTAAAAATGTCTATAAAATCTTATTCCATACTTATCTTCAATCTTGTTTTCTGGCAAGTCACAAACACCAGGCCACAACTTTTTCTACAAGTTCATAAAAGTTTCTCTTTCAACCTGTTCCCAAGCAGCAGGGATGAGCACAATGAATTTGCCCACTGGCAAGAGAATTCGAGTAATGTACCTACTGGGAATAGCAATTTATCATCTGTAAAGCAAGGTTTTTTTTTAAAAAAAAACAACTACGTCCTCCAACGTTTAGTCATATTGGATGATAAAGGAAATGGGTCAAATGATGCTCAAATGAGTCCACGGTCCATGGAGCTTAGAATTACCTGACATTCGTCTGTCAGGATAAGGGAAAACCCTGGAAAAACCTTATCCAGGTAACTCACCCTAACAAAGATTCGAGCTCGGGACCTCTTGAATGTGAGGCAGACACGCTACCATCTACGCTATCGAGGCGCTATATAATCTTCATTTGCTGCACTAATCAACATTTTTTTTTCATAACTGGTCCGGGTTTCCGGATGTCAGGCAAAGTAGTCTGGGTTAACAAGATTTTACTGTACAGCCCTGATGATGATGATGATGTGTATAAGGGCGCTCAACTGCAGAGGTTATCAGCACCCTTTACTCTACAGCCCTGATTTTATGACTAAATGCCATGTGAACGTCTTTATATAAAATTTTTAGCTGGTGTCTTGTTATTAGATATTTGTGCCTATTTCACTCATATTTTATTTAATATCCACTGTACTACATTCCCCAGCACACTGAATTAAAACAAATTGGTCACACAACATACATTTTCGGATAGACTTATGCAGAGGGTATCTAACCTGAATACAATCGTGTAGCCACAGACTATCAAGACTAAAGGACAAAAATATATATTTCCAAATTATAGCATATCTGAAGTTCTGTTTAATTTCTATTAGATTCACCAATTTTTGTCTATGAAGAGTATAATGTTAGGGCTAAGAATGAATAATTTACCAAGCAACAAAAGCAATGTAGCTCAGTGCATCAGAGTAATGAGCTTCATTCACTACTCAGATAATATAAGAGGTTACATAAGATAAAAGAGCTGATTAAATGTTGCATTGATTCAACTAGAGCAGAGGAAGACAGCGTCGAGTGTTGTGACGTATTTCAGCCGGGAACGAGGCCTGCAGTGCGTGTGACGTCAGGCAAGAACCATGTAGTACCAAGTTGCCTATATAAATGGTGCTGCGAGTACAGGATCTGAACCTGAATACAGAATCAGGTGTAGCACACTCGATGACATTATTATGGCCAGTACAAATCAAATGGAGCAGCCAGTGTTTCTATCTGCATGGCAAAATCTTTTTCTGTTTGTGCAATATGGTGAAGGTGCAAAGTGCCCAGTGTATAACAAAGAAGTATGGAGTATTAAAATATGTAATTTGCAATGTCATTTCTTTGTGCCATGCAAATGAATGAGAAATATCAAGGAGAAGAACGTGATGCAGTATTATTGTAATTAAAGGAGCATGCTGATATGGAGGACTATGAAAGTAGCGAAGCATCTGTTTGAGCTACAGAATTGCTCTTCATATAGCCAAGAAGGTAAGGTCATTTACTGAAGGAAATTTTGTGAAAGAACTGATTGTGATGGCCACTGAAGAAAAATGTGTTCACAATTGGTAGAAGACTTTGAAAGAGTAAGTTTGTCTCCTAAAACTATTAAGCGATATGTTCAAAAAATGGGTGCAGATGTTCACGAACAACTCGGTGTTGCAGCACTTAAGTTTGTACATTATTCATTAGCTGTTGATGAGAGATGTGACATATCAGATACTGCACAATTAGCTATTTTTGTTAGAGGTGTCGATGACAGGTTGGACATCACAGTGGAATTGTTAGATTTAATCCCCATTAAGGGAACCACCACAGGGTTGGACATTTTCAAAGATGGTGAAGGAGCTAATGTGAATGCTATTCTGAGTTGGAACACACTTGTTTCTGTTGCAACAGATGTGGCTCCATCCATGGTGCCCGCCTCGGTAGCGTAGATGGTAGCATGTCTGCCTCACGTTCAAGAGGTCCCGAGTTCGAATCTTGGTCAGGGTGAGTTACCTGGATAAGGTTTTTTCCGGGGTTTTCCCTTATCCTGATGGACGAATGTCGGGTAACTCTAAGCTCCAAGGACCCCGGACGCATTGAGCATCATTTGACCCATTTCATTCATTGTCCGATATGACTGAATGTTGGAGGACATTAAAAAAAAAAAAAAATCCATCCATGGTAGGTGTCAAAGTGGGACTAACAACACCAATGAAAGAACAGATAAAACGTGTTCCTGGTGCTACACATGATCTCAATGCAGTCCATTGCATTCTTCAAGAGAATCTTTGTGCCAAATACACTCAAATGTAACATGTTATGGATACTATGGTAAAAGTTACAAATTTTATCTGGTCCAGCGAACTTAGACACAGGGAGTTTAAAACTTTTCTTGATCAATGTGGCAGTCAGTGTGTAATCTCCCTTACCATTGCAATGTGTGCTGGCTGAGTAGGGGTAAGTTATTAGATCATTTCTTTGAATTTTGAATTAAGAGAAGAAATTGCAATGTTCATGACTAGTTACAATCAGCCTGTTCCTCACCTGCAAGAGAAAGCCTGGATTTATGACTTAGCTTTCCTTACTGATACAACAGCTCACTTGAACGATTTAAATATCTCACTGCAAGGCAAGGGTCTCATCATAACAGATATGTACTATAGAATTAAAGCCTTCAAAAGACATTGGACTTGTGGGTGAATCAACTTATGGCTGGAAACACTGTGCACTTTGCGAGGTTATCACATCTCCATGCTCCTGATATTAGTCTGTCTGAATAATATGTACAAATTCTACAAAATCTTCGTCACCAGTTTGAGTCCAGGTTTCAATATGTACAATCATTGTCTACTATGTTTCAGCTCTTTGTAATGCCGTACTCAATGGATGTCAGCAGTGAGCTGCCGGGTACCAAATGGAACTATTTATTGAAGAACAATATACACACAAAAAAGACGGCTGATTTTTACAAGAATGTCCCCCTAAACCAGATTTCCTAAGTTGTATTCACTAGCCGCATGGACATTTTGTATGTTTGGCTTGACATATGTGTGCGAAGAATTTTTTTTCTGTTATGAAATTAGCTAATTCCAAATCCCAAAGTATCTTGTCGGATCACAATCTAACATGCACACCTTCGATTACAAATTTCCCAGACTTTATGTCCTGAAATTGATAAACTAGTTAAAGAAAAATGAAACAGAAAGTGTCGGAAAATATCTGAAATTTTTTTTCCGAATGTGTCTCCTCTAATTTGCAGAGAAAATGACTTTATGTTTGATTTTATTTACTTTATAACATGCCTGTCCTTCAGATAAACTACGAGTTGAAGTTTTATATATTTTCTCATGGCACGGAGCCAAAATGTAGCTGTTTATAAACTGTGACTAATTGTGTAAAGTAGTCAGCATTAATATTATAACACCCAATATGTAAGATGTACATATTGTGACTTTGTGGGTTCGTAGAATTAAAAGTGCAATTTGCCGAAATTCTAAATGTTCTTTATTTACATAGAGATACACTGTTCAATCCTCACGTAACAACATTACATCACATAACAACACAGTCTTCCAAGGTCGATGACAATAACAGCGTCCAGTTCAGCTCTCTTTACAACAACACTCTTGTTACACAACTGTCTGTCTCTCATTTCACAACACTGTTTCACAACTAACTGTCTGGCAGGCGTGTCACAATCGCTTATATATCTCCTGATAATTTCTAGATCATTCTTAAATAAACCAGAAACCGAATTATCTCTATCAGTCCAGAAGTAACTAGGAATTTCCATTTATCTTTGTTTGTTTCGGCAGACCTTTATCTGCATGTTATCTTGTCTGCCGCACTTGGTTTTCACACTGCCCGCCTATCAGCTCCTTTTGTGTAAACAAGCCACACGATCATAGATACGGGTTTGCAACAGTATTATTAACACCCAATACATTTCCTTTCTTTCCTACACTGTTGGAACCCACACACATCAAACTATTTCCTTGCCCTTCAGCAGCAGAAATCAGTGTGGTGACGTCACACACTAACCTGCCTTTCATTCAGGGGCATATTTGACGGTGAGAGTTGATGGAGCTTACGTCACACTGCCACCACCTGTCTTCCCCTGAACTGGAGGCAACACAGACATGGGCTAAGTCAAGAATGGCAAATCCTGCCTTGCTTTGGTATCACAAGCCAAGCATTAAAGTGAAATTCCAGTTGCTCTCTACTCCTTTTATCTTCATCTAACATAAAAATGATTGTACCAACTACCAGTAATTGTATGAAGAGCAAAGATGCAAATATTTAAAATGTACAAATATTGGAAAAGTATTATTATTTAAATATTAGATGCACCTTGATACCTACCACCAAGTATAGAGGTAGTAGAAAGCAAAATTTAAATAAATGTTATGCATTAAATTCACTTGACTTCTCAAGTCACTATCATTTATTATTTCCAAATCATTCTTTCAAAACATTGTTTTTTTTTGTATCTATTTGAAACTAAGCAAGATGAACATTGCAGAAATGCTTTATTACGGATTTCTTTGTAGGTACAGGTGGGATACGGACAGTGCCAAAGCATAGCAAGATGTTTACAGAAGCGGCTCCTGCAACTTGTGGACTTGGGTTGGTTCAAAACTTGTTGCCTGTATACAATTAGCACTTCCATAAATGTCACACTGTGCTTTGTCCCTGGATACAGGAGACTGAAGTGATAGTTAAACCTTTATAAAGCATATGACTTTGAATCCATACTCTTTCTGAGAAATTGTAATAAACAACTGAATGATAACAGCACCTCAAAAGATATAACATTCAAAAATTTTGACCAATAACAATTTTTTTTTTTTTTTTAAATTTTCATGCTCCAATGTTAAGTCACATCAGACTAGAATGAAATGGGTGAAATGATTCTCAAAGGATCCCAGGGTCCATAGAGCTTAGAGTTACCAGACGTTTGTCTCAGGATAAGGGAAAACCCTGGAAAAAAGTAATCCAAGTACTCGGGACCTCTTGAACGTGAGGTAGGCATGCTACCATCTACGTTACCACGCTATAATAACAAATATCATAGAAATGACTGCTGCCAAAAACAAAAAGTTTATTTGGAATAATTGTGGATTGTTTTTTGTTAAGTTACATTTTACTTGTCTCTTCTGATTTACTAATTATGGAAAAGAAGAGAACTTCCTTTTGCTGAATTAAAGAATTACATTTTTTTAGTCATATATGGTGTCATAATCAAAATTGTTAGGGCCATTTTTGAGAAAATAAACAGTTATGACAAAGTTTCATGTATATGATAGTTTTAGGTGAGAGAAATTTCTAAGAGGTATCTTTGTTAATTGCTTGCAAGATACTAAGCTTGTATACATAATTTGGTATTTATTTAACTTTTCATTTTTGAGCTAAGCTATTCATAGACACAGTTGCATACATGTGAACACACATACACACAATGAGTTTAAAAAGTATTTGTACACCTATATTATTTTGCATTATAATGTGTGTTAAAAAAGAAGCATGGGTTTCAAGAAATATGTAACATATACTACATCAATATCAAACACTTCTTTGCACAAATACACAAATAGAACCACCGTGCAATGTGTATAATCATAAAGATAAGTAAATGCATTAAAATACGTCTTAAAATAGGCACAAAAAGTGATCATACACATATGGTAGTGGTTTGAGAACATGAGCTCAAAGGCACAACAAGCCAACATTCACCTGACAGCTTACATGTGGATACCAGTGATAAGAAGCAGAGTGGAGTCAGATGTCAACAGCAAACAAACACACAAAACACACAAACATCAAAATGGGGAGCAAGTGCAGGGAAACCAGCAAAGAAATAAGAAAATGGATTATTAAACTACATAATCAATGCAAATTGCTATGAGAATGTCCTCGCAGTCCTCGCTCCATCATGCAGACAGTAATAGATAGATTTTGTTCTTTAAAAATGGTGCAAAACAGGCCAAGAACTGGAAGACCAAAGTTATTAACAGAGCAAGATAAAAGAGTTATTCTGTATGAAATAACAAAGGATTCGAAAATCAGTGCTGTGAAGTTGGCTGCAGATCTGGGACTATGTGGTATAAATGTTTTGGCAATGTTCATTGATAAATGTTCATACACATGGTTGAGTACCCTGGAAAAAGGTCTGGGTTAGTAAAAAGAATCAAATAAGGCGATTAAATTTCACAAAAGAGCACCAAAATAAACGACTAGACTTCTGAAATAGGATGATCTTTTCTGATGAAAGTAAGTTGAATATTTTTGAGTCTGATAGAAGGTATATGGTGTGGCGGAAGAAGAACACAGAGCTGCATCCAAAACATCTAGTGCCTACAGTAAAACACAAAGATAGATCAGTGATGGTCTGGGGGCATACTGAGCAGTTTTGGTGTGGGTCAACTGCACGTTATTGATGGAACTATGAACCATAAAATCTATATAGATATTTTAAAATGAAATCTCCATTCTAGTAACTAGGTCTTAAGAACAATTTTATGTTTCAGCTGGACTACCCCAAACATACAGCTGAAAATACTCACTTGTGGCTGCTTTACAACACATCAAAACTTCATACACCTTCCCAGGCATCAGATATTAACCCTATTGAACACCTGTGGTCTATTTTGGAGAGAAAAATCAAAATCACACATTTTCCAGCAAAGAAGACTTAAAACAGGCACATCAAATGGAATGCAACCTAATTGAGACAAAGACAACAAAAAAGCTAGTGGAATCAATACCATTGAGACTGAAGGCCATTATAAAAGCAGAAGGGATTTTTTGTGGTTGTTGTTGTAATTTACGTCCTCCAATGTTAAGTCATATTGGACGATGAATGGAATGGGTGAAGTGATGCTCAAATAGTCCAGGGTCCATAGAGCTTAGTTACCTGACATTCATTTTTCAGGATAAGGGAAAACCCTGGAAGAAACCTTATCCAGGTTAACTCACCCTGACCAAGATTCGAACTCGGGACCTCTTGAACGTGAGGCAGACACTCTACCATCTACACTACCGAGGCGGGCAAAGCAGAAGGAAAGCCCACCAAATATTGAAATGATGGTATACATTATAAAAATGTTACTGAAATTATAGGTGTACAATTACTTTTAGTGCAAAATAATAGAATTTTTTTATTTTTAAGAAGAAATTATTAATTTATTTATATAATTTTTTATATAAAATATTACAAAATACAACATAAATGCTTTACTGGGCATGATTAATTTATTTACAAATTTTCCAAACATCCTATTCTAATACTAGCAATAAATGGAGCATTGAGTATTAGTTCGACTCAAAATTGTATTAAGCCTATTCTTGTTCCTCCAACTATTTTAATGTAATTTCTTTTGTGCACAAACACTTTTTACACTCACTTTATGCAATTTGATTAACTTTTTATCCAGAGGACCTCAAAATGTGTATTTCTGGTGAAATCTGTAAGGAAGAATATGAAATTTGAAAGCCCCCATATAGTGATCACTTTTTAAGGATGTTAAAATTGCTTTAGCCTCTTGCTTTCTATTTATGCCTACAATAGAATTTGTAATGAAACACGTTTTTGCAAATTCTTATTTAGAATAGCATAAAGTATATAGAAAACCATGCTTCTACTAGAATTGTTTGTAGAAGAGTTATAAAACTAAACAATAATTACAGAGAAAGTCATGTGACTATTACAACACATCAGACTTTGTAAGACTTGAAGGCTTCACAGCGAGCATTACTAATCAAGGCTTCTCAGGTGATCAGGATCCTGAACAAGGCCATAGAGTTTGCAATGGCCGAAAGCTCAACCTTTATTAACTTGACATGGCTGATCACCTGAGAAGCCTTGATTATAATACTCATTATATTTGCCTCATAATACTAGGGACCAGGGGTAACTGATAGTGAGAAAATGGATTAGTGATACCGAAGATCTGAAAATAACAATCTTCCTACTGAATTACTCACAGCAAAACTAAGGAAATTAATAAACAAGAACAAAACGTAACAGTAATGTAATAAAACTTCATTTTTTTTTAGGTAGATATAGATAAGTCAACTGAAAAGAAGACTAAGCAAAGCAATTTACTTAAGCAAAATTAAATATTAGTTTAACCAATACAATCCAAGCAACATTAATCAAACATTTTCTAAATACCTTTCTCTAGAGCAGTAAGTGTATTTTTCCAGAAAATAATGCCATGCAAAAATAATAATAAAAGTCATGCTTCATAGTTAGTTTATTTGTACTTAAACATACAATAGTTTCTTACAATTGCAATTACTGTTTTCCAATACTGATCTAAGTACAAACTTGTCAGCTGGTTGTATTTACATGCTAATAATGGTATTGGCTCTCTGTCTATCTCTATTTTAGCCCTTATGTGATTTTGATCTAATATTCTCTTATGTCCTCCATTTCCTTACCTCTTAACTTCTTTACACTTCTCATCCATTTCTCTTTAATTTTCTCTATATAGTTCCCCACCTCCCTTATATTTTTTCTTCTTTCAATGTACTTATTTTTATTGTTACTATCCAAGCCCCTTTATTATCCCATATTATTTTCCTTCAGTTTTCTATTTCCTTACGTTCCACCACATAGTGCTCTAAGCTTTTCTACATAAAATGAACTTTGGTGATCTCCCTCTCCTGTGGTTCCTGTCCTTAACCAAGCTAAATTCCACCTCTCATATCTATTATATATATATAGTTCCCATCATATATCATGATGATATCTGAAATGAAGATGGAACACTGGTGGAAGGAGGTGATGGGGAAACCAGAGATCCCAGAGAAAACCCGCCCCAGCGCCATGTTGTCCACCACAAATATCACATGTAGTCATCTGGGATTGAACTCAGGCCGCCTTGGTGAGAGCGGTCTAACTGCTCGGCCATGGTGTGGTCCCTGCATTTAGTGATTTCCTACTTATCAGGTTTACCCATGTTACTTGTCCGTCAATGTCCTCTATTATGTCCTTAATCATTATCCAAAAACCTAATAATACAATTTTGAGTCGAACTAATACTCAATGCTCCATTTATTGCTAGTATTTACCTAGAACGCGTTTCGTTAGGATCTTCCTAACATCATCAGCTGTTGTCGACTAATGGATGCTGGTTCAGTGAACTCCTCGGAGGTGAACCGGCATCCATTAGTCGACAACAGCTGATGATGTTAGGAAGATCCTAACGAAACGCGTTCTAGGTAAATACTAGCAATAAATGGAGCATTGAGTATTAGTTTGACTCAAAATTGTATTAATTTTGTGCTTCATTGTATCATAGTCCTTAAACAACGGAATCCAAAAACCTTTTACATTTCTTTCTTCCTCCTGCCAGATATCCCCCATCCCTATTCTATCCCATGTTCTCTATCGCTTCGACTGCCAGCTATCCTTTCATGTTGAGTTATTCTGTTGTTGTAAACAGATCTTTAGTATATTATCAGCATCCTTTAAGTCACGCTTCAAGAAGACATTCCTTTTGTAGCTTCTAAAATTAGCTTATTGCACTTATTCCTGAGCTAAAAGTATTTCACATCTTCTGATGTTTACAAGTTTTTTGGCAATATGAATATACCTTAAAGTTATTCATTTAACAAATCTACAAGCAAAAAATTAACAAAATAATTATGAATTTGCAATTCTTGCAGCTGAAAACATGTGTATTTTTGAGGATGTTTGCAATATCATATTTATAAAGTACCATTATTTCATTAGTTATCAATGGTTACTTCTTAAGAACTTTCAAAAGCATTTATCAATTCAAGTTTGTTCATTTCTGTCACTAGCTCTGTCAAGCTCACACTACAGTACTTTAAACTATGTTCAAATGATTCTCCATGGCATTTCTTCACATGAGTTATCTATAAACACGAAAGCAGAACTACAATTATTATGGATTCAAAACAAAATTTGTTGTCTTTGAAAATGCATGTTTTCAATAAGTCCATTAGTGAAAATATTCTCTTTTGCCATACTAAAATGTGTATCATGCTGATAAGGTGGTTCTTTAATTTGTTTCTTCTCCCAGGACTTGGGAATCAGTTTCTGTTGTGTCTGCTTTCTGCTTAAGTGTCCAAAAAATTGAAATACTTTCTGCACATTATTTAGAAGGTATACCATTGCTTTTAATCCATTGTTTAGATGGAATGTCAGGATACATATTTGGAGATTCATAAACTGAATTGTTTCTTATTATGTATTCTGGTAAGGAATTTTTGGGTAATGCATGTGCATAGTTTTGTTGCAAATGCTCCTTGTTTAATTGCATAGCTAAGATAAAGACAGCAAACCCAATTAAACACGATGAGAACATATTCTTCAGTTTAGCTTTTACTAGCTTGTATAACTCGTCTGAAGAAAGCCCATGAGAATCGTTTGAAGATAGTTTAGAAAACAGTAGTGTGAGTTTGACTATTCCCATCCACTTTACTGCTTTGCCACCAAGTGTCTTTTTGTTGATAGTAATAACAGCCACCAAAGTTTTTGTGGACATAAATTCCTCATGTTTAATTTAGATCACCACAAAATTCTTGGATTTGCCATTCAGCTGTATTAAGGTATTTCTCATTTTGCTTCCCTTAATTTTGATAATACTGAAGACTGAACCATCAGGAAAAATAGCTATGATAATATAAATAGAGTTAAATCACACCATCTTCTGGAAATTATTTATTAAAATTCTACATTGAAAGTACAGTGCTTCCATTTATAAGTTTAGTAACTGAAGATGGTCACTTAGTTGAAATAAAATCTTCTATGAGTTTACAGACATAACTATTAGTAGAATTTAACATTAGAGTTAATTGATTTGACTTCAGAAAGAGACATGTTGCAGAAAATTACTTCAGCAAGTTATTTTCCACCTCCTGACATAATAACTTCAAAAGAATTCTTCAAAACTGGGCCATAAAGTAGCACCCACCATCAAAAACAACCGAAATGAATGAACAAATAAAACATAATATTTCCTCAAGTATGAAATATCTAGAGAGTGGAAGTTAAACTGGAATTCCACATCCAAAAGTAAATTAAATGTCATATTCTCCAAACATGGTTTCAATTACCCTATAAACCAGGTAATTCTCACCGGACTGCATATTAGACATACTGCATTTACCCATTTGTACCTCCTTGGAAAGGACTTGCAGCCTAGATCTAAGCACTGTCATTCCATGCTAACAGTTCAACATATAGTTACAGAGTGTTCTTTCTTCGGTGTGCCCTTTCTTCGACTTCAGTGTAGTGTTCCTGCTGATCTCTCAGTGGCCTTGAGTGACCCAACTACCTGCTAGAATATAGTAGAATTTAAAAAGATAATTAATTTATATAATTGTAATTTAAAAGTAATTGTAATCGCAATATGACTATATTGTTAAAACAATAATAATATAAAAAAATAAAAAAAGTAAATAAAATTAGAATAAACAAGATGTCAGACATTTCTTACATTGGATGCAATGCTTGCTCAATTACATTATACTTACACTCAGAAAAGTAAGAAGAATGCTGATATGAGTTGTTTAAATAACATCCAAGAAATATAAAATATAAGTGGAAAAATCACAGTAATTTGTAAAAAGAAATAATAATAAAGCAATGGAAAGGTGATATTCGAAAACTTGTGATACAAAAGATCAAGGATCACTTGTTAAATCTGTCTTCTAACTGACAACAAAGTCATCTCCAAATATATATAACTAGAGGCAATATCCGTATTGAAGATAGTAATCATGTCAGTAGCTTTTACTGATGATATGTCATTGTAACATGTTCATGGTAAATATTTAAAAAGTAGTTAAGTGTAAGAATTGAAGATTTCATGGCGAGTGTTATTAATCAAGGCTTTGCGAGTGATCAGCAGTGTCAAGTTAATGAAATTTGAGCCTTGGCCGAAAGCTCGACTTTCATTAACTTGACATGACTGATCAGCTGTGAAGCCTTGATTAAGCAGTAAAGTTTCTGAGTGAATGATCCACTTAGATTACTGTTGCATTATTTAAAGTGCTACATTGGTTCTCTCAAAAGAGTTATTGGATTATTATGCCTCTTTGTTTCATAATATCTGAGCAAGCTGTCAGCAGTTTTACCTTTTCCACTACATACTTATCGAAGTAGAGGAAATATTGGTATTTGACCAAAAATTCACTGTCAGGTTTTCCCTGGAAATACATATTTTGAGGTTTCCTGAACCCAAAGATTGCATTTTTAGGGGGGGGGGGGATCAGTTTGTGTATGTACAGCATATTTCAAAAATGAAATGTCAGATGAATACTAAACTTGGTATTTAAATGTGATATCTTTCAAAGATATGACATAAAGATGTTAAAGAAAATTCTTTAGCCCAAACTAACCTTTGCATTGAAAAACGTTCATCAATTATTTTTCCTTCAAAATGGCTCTAATACTTTTGTTTAAAATACACATGTTTAAGATATTTTGATGACAAATAAAGTGCATATCTTGAATTTTGTGAGAAAGTTCTGTGAAGTCTTCTTCATTCTGAAGAACTATTGCATAATAGGTAAACCTTTGTGATGGCCAAATTAATCGACTGTACTAAGTAAAAATGTAGATCTTGTTAAAAAATGTTGTTAATGGCATAAAATCATTTTTGTGGCCTTAACCATTCACTAGTTATTCCTTGTTATGAGTCTGAATTTTCAAATACTTTATACTTCTTCCAAAAGTGAATCAATATTCTTCTTTATCATATTAATGTGAATGGAATTTCAGAGCCGTCAGATAGTGGCCAGCTGTATTCTGCCTATAATGCATGTGTTATGAAAGTTTATCTTGATTAACAAGAATAAGCTATTACAAAAATATGTTGTAGAAGAATGAGTAGAGAATGTCATGCAACTGTTAATATAGATTTATAGAGTAGTGACCTCGAGCCAAAGTACTGTACTGACTTTGCTATTAGAGTTAAAGGTAGATTGACCTTATTTCAAAGTAATACTAGCTTCAGCAGGTCTACAGAATAAAACAGATTTTAAAAATTATTTGGAAATGTTGCACTTCATAAAATTAAGACTATATATGCCATTAGGAAAATATTCACCTGGCAGGGAGTATTTTTTTATAGGTAAAAGAGGGAAATCATTTCTATATTGGTTTTGTCCACTCAATAATTTTATATGACCTTATAATATGTGGAATGTCAACCAAAATCTCGTTTGTGTTCAGGCTTCAAAAGAGAATAATTAAAATTATAAAAAGAGTGCCTAATCTAATAGAGAGCAGATACATCTCTAGAGAACTAAAATACTACCTGTGGCATGTATATTCATTTTGGAGTCTGTGTATTTGGCTACTCTGTGGCTGAGTGGTTAGACCGCTTGGCTCTCATCAAGGTGGTCCAGGTTAATTCTGAGGTGATCGCAAAGTGAGATTTGTGGTGCACAACATGGCACTCGGCTGGTTTTTTCTTGGTCCTCTGGTTTCCCTTGCCAGCCTTCCATCATTGCTTCATCACCAGGGTGTCTGGACCACCCCAAATAAATTATCATTTCAAACCTTTAATAAATATTTGAAATAAAACTTAGTTTAAAATAAATCAAAAAAGTTTATTCAAGCTTCTCATCTTAACGTTTCTATTCACTGTCAGGCAGACATGAAGTTATTGAAGAGATAAACGAAAAGTTACTGCATAGCAGCTGTAGAACTCGTCAAAATACAGAAATAATGCCAATTACAATAATATATTGCAAAGTTAACCAATTAATTTCCATTAATTAACCTAATAGTGGTTAACTATAAAGCCCGGGCCTTAAAGTACTTACATGTAGTAAGTCGCCATTAAGGTAGTTGTCTCATGTGTTTATGAGAACTCCTAAGTGGTTTACCGGGAAAATACGAGTCAGTTGGAGAATTTAATGTCATATCGGCACGTTGGCCATAGTAGCACAATGGTAGTGCGGCTGGACGGAAACCAGAAGATCCGTGGTTCAAATCCCGGCTATGGCATTGAATTTTTCAGTCTGACTCTACGCTTCCACAAAAGTTAACCAATTCCGATATAATATAATTTATGTGTGTTTGGAGGAATTTAGTAACAGTGACGTCAAAATTAATATAAAAATTATTTGTGGTTGGTTTATTGACACTTGTCACTTACTTTTTCATATATTTATGAGAGACTAGTTTCAAAGGCCCTGGCCTCCATTTTCAATCTCTTCCCAACTGGCATCTGTTGTTATCTGCTCTCTCTGGTGGTGGAACTATGAACTTTTTTGTCAAATTATCTACTGGCGGGATTTCAAAGTTCATTACGCGATCCTTATTTTTCCAGATGAATATGTTCTCCCATGTTGTCAATCTATTTTGGTTTATCACTCCTTTTAATAATTTTGGATTTGGATCAATGTCATGGTTTTCATTCCAAAAATGAAATGCTACTGCTGACTTGTCTTCTTGTTTCAATCTGATGTTTCTAAAGTGTTCTTTGACTCTGGTTTTTAAATTTCTTTTTGTTTGACCTATGTAGCATTTTTCACAATTCTTACAATTTATTTGGTATATTCCAGATTTGTTACCTGAAGGAATTTCATCTTTTGTTTTTGAATTTAGTAATTTTAAAATTGAGTATCTATTAGTAGGTGCCAAGATGATATTTTGTTCCTTGAATATATTTTTAAATTTATTAAATGTTTTTGGATGATATGTGAATGAACTGTGAATTATAATATAATTTGTTGATTAAAATTCCCAGATACTTACTGTAATTTTTAACTTCTAAGTTTCTATTCCCTTTTTCATTCAAGGAGAACTAATAGAATAATGCATCAGTGGTTTGCTTTTTAAATATCTGATTACTGCTTATATCACTTTATCCCAGGTATAAGAACAAAAAATGTGCAATGTGCAAGGCCTTTCTATAGACTTTATCCAAAGAAACAAGACAAAAACAAACTTTTCTAAGAACAATTTGTAGAAGCTTGGGTGAAGGTCATGTGAATATGATATATTACATGTGTTTTTATTTTTTACTAACATGATAAAAGCACATTCCTGATTAAATATTTATTAAAAGAAAATAATTCAACATAGACTTTTTGGACACCTCCAGAAATTGACTTCTAAATACGTGCTTATCCATCATCATCTTTACTATCATTCATCTTGCCCTCATTCCGTCATCCGCTTTTCTCAATCTCCTACCAGGCTTGGGCTGACCACTCATTCTGAGATTCTCTCTCTCTGATCCAGAGGTTTCATTCCTCAACCTGCTGCCTATGGGTATAAGGGTTAAGAGGAACCCTGACACCACATTGTGGTATAAGAGGGCAGTTAAAGAAGAAGAAGACTTTGTGTTTCCTTCATAACAATATAAGCAGCTTTAAAAATTTTGATTATCATAAATATAACACAAGAGGGCCAACAACAATATCCATTTAAACTTTCATAGGCATACCAGAAGTCCCAATAGTATATCACCAAAGGTATTAATTTATATAACAAACTTTCAAAACATGTAAAGGAACTCAAAAGTAAGAAGTATAAACAAGCAGTATAGAATGTTCTACAGAAGAAATGCCTTATAGTGTAAGGACTACCTAAATTTGAACTTATAATATATGAGCAATAGAAATGATATTTATAATTAAATTGCCAAGTAAATTAAAAAAAAGATCTTCTGTAAATAAATTTATATCAGAACTACACAAATACTTAAAAGTAATCAGTTTTATTCAGAAAATAAATATTTAGAATATAATTCAGAAAAAATGTAAATTTAACAGTTGTGTGTACTTAACTAAACTATTTTATTGTTATACTTTTCATGTGATCGAGAATGTAAGGTTTATCATTGAAGATGGAGCTTCAAAATTCCTGAAGTATAATATTAGCTGTCAGTGTCTGTATAATATTCTATTTAACTGAGTTGTGATATGATTTTATATGTATTTAACTACTATTGTATTATTTAATTACTATTGTATTATTCATAATTGTATTACTCATAAGAAATGTATTATTCTTATGGGTACAAATTTGACGAAGCCATGAATATTGTATATTCCTAAGGTGAATAAAACTATCTATCTATCTATCCGAATCCTTTTAAGTAATTTATATAAGTAAATTGGAATCTTCATATTGTAAATGCTTTTTAATACTCCTTTCACATTTTTGGCGATGTCTATAATTCTGTGTGAATTCCATGGCTAATAAACTAATAAAATTGAAATTGGATTGAGTCTAATTTGAACACATTTATAGGGCCCCTACTATCTGAGACAATAATAGTCATATTGCTGGTACATCATATTATATAAAGTTTCAGAGAATTCCTTTGAGTGTTCATTTGAACTGGTATTTTGAAATGTTGAAGAAAGTGTGCATTATAGTAAGTTAACTTCATGTTTCTTATATAAAAAATTCTAAAGTAGGAAATAATTTAGAAGAAAAGCAATATTGAAAATCTATTTCTTGGGGCAAGTGTTTATGACGTGCATTAAACAGATTAAACTAATAGTAGATCATTAATTATTTTCACGGCATGAACCTTGGTTATTTGTTGCATGCTAACTTCTTGATGACTTGGGAAAGTTGGCACTCTGCTCTGAATGACTTTTGGGGCCTCAACCCACATCTAACTGGAGCAGTGAGGGTTGCCAATTTAAACTAACAAATTTTCGGGCACATTGCACGAAAAAATAAAAAAGAATTGATTGGACTCCCTCTGTCTCGCGCGGGACAGGGGCCTGCTGCCCTCCTGTGGCGGCCCCTGGAAAGGCCATGCTATTGATTTTACGGGACTCCCTCCACCCCGCCCTGGAGTGAGACAGAGACAGGTCGGTCCTGGCAGAAGTGCGGTGTCGGTTGGGTTGGGGCGTCTCCGCCAGCACACCAGCTATCCGGGCCCCAACAGCGACAACACCTTTCACCGTGGGCTACCTTACAGAACAATACTAGTGGTGCTATTCTTTTTTTTCTTTTTTTAAATCGAGGGGACACAAGATTCCTCGTTGTATCGGAACGTTGCCGAAGTGAAGATTGTGAGTGCGTGGTAGGTAGTAGTGTTGCAAGAACCAGGAACTTGAGCTGGTCGTGGTGGGGGTGGGGGGGCAAGTCTTCTTCCTGCGGCACGACGGTGTGAAGGAAGTGCGTGTGATGGTGCAGGGTGACCGTTGTCTGCACCGCCTGCCCGCCGCGGGGTCCTCAGATCCTGAGCAAGGTAATCTCTTACCCATGTTAACGTTGCTTTACTGGCCTCTTTGGTTACGTTATGTTTACAACAGTCCCTCTGTTATCTTGTACATAAGTAACCTATATTTATAGCAACAACATCATAATATTGCCTTTATATTTACAGTAACTTTTATAAAATCACAAGTAAATATTTAGTATGTTATTTTCTTGTACAGTTTCTTAATCCTCTGTTTATACAGCTAGGATTATAAACCGTAAGTTGTCACTCCTGTATTTATCTCAAACTGTCACATGTTTGGTTGTTTTGACGCTTCCCTGCAGGCATCTGTTTAGGTTGAAGTTTTACGTTAAGTGTACATATATATTATATTTACGTTGTCAATATCCTACTTTGTATTTAAAAGCATGTTAAAATTTGCAATTTAAAAAGTATTCTGTGACATGCTTTCACATTCTGTCTCCCCGTTTACTCAATGCAGAACTTGAATTACAATAATCGCATGCATTGAAGTAACCTTTAAACTGTCAATTCTAAACACGCTTTCTATTTACGTTATAAATAATTAGTGTAATGTTAATTTCTTGCTCAGAAAGTGCAAAGAACTCCACGTTCAAAGATTGGTGATACTTTCCCATTAAAGCCCAAAGTTTAATTCGCTATTCATAGTGTTGGAATTCCATTGTTTAATACGCACTGTGAATGGACGGGGGCTTCTGTCTGGTGGCGCCGCTACATTGATTGGTCTTGAGTTCTCTCCTTTTCGCACAAGTCACGCATTTCTCCAGTCCTGTTCTCTACTATTTGCTTTTCATATAACAAAAATGTTTGTCTCACACTGACACAGTGGCGTATCATTCTCATTCAGCAAAGAAATGGAGTTGTAGACAGGCATACCAATGCTGTAAGTTATAGGCGAGGTTACTCCCAGCAGCTAGGATGATGTTGCGACACTGGAGTTGAGGAGTTAACTTTTCCTTGGCACTTTTCCAAGTAACACCGGGAGCATGCCTGCAAAAGGTTCACCAATTCAGTAATGGAACTTTAAGGAAGTTGATTTCCTTACCGAGAGTAACACAAAGGACGAACTTCATAGCGCTTAAAGCCTTTATTCTTTTTTTGATAAAAAGATTCTATCCTCGATATCCTAACATCAGAAGGTAGACAAGTTTAAGTTTGGGAAAATATTACAGTTTCAGAGATTACACAGATTCTCTTTGAGAGCGGTCTAAAATAATAATAAATTAATAATAATAATAATAATAATAATAATAATAATAATAATAATAATAATAATAATAATAATAATAATAATAATAATAATAATAATAATAATAATAATAATAATAATAATAATAATAATAATAATAATAATAATAATAATAATAATAATAATAATAATAATAATAATAATAATAATAATAATAATAATAATAATAATAATAATAATAATAATAATAATAATAATAATAATAATAATAATAATAATAATAATAATAATAATAATAATAATAATAATAATAATAATAATAATAATAATAATAATAATAATAATAATAATAATAATAATAATAATAATAATAATAATAATAATAATAATAATAATAATAATAATAATAATAATAATAATAATAATAATAATAATAATAATAATAATAATAATAATAATAATAATAATAATAATAATAATAATAATAATAATAATAATAATAATAATAATAATAATAATAATAATAATAATAATAATAATAATAATAATAATAATTAATAATAATAAAAGAGCTCAGTTGAACTTGCTCTTAGATTTCTTGTCTCAGCAAAAACACAAGTTAATGATTACATTAAGATTAACGTTTGGTATTTTTACTTCCATGCTCACAAAGTGAGTGATGGGACTTTACACAGGCTGAATTAAAATTATGCAAGGATTGATAAGACTTGTTTGTGTGTATATAATTTAGTTGAAACATCTGCATGAAATTTGCCAACAATCTCAATACTTATTTTGATACAAATACACATCGAGTTCTACATCTGCTAATGTGATGTTTACTAACTGGACTCACAAATGTTTTTATTGAATTTTTATTGCATTGCACTCATAAAGGTTTTAAATTGAACTAGGTAATGGTTTCTTTTCTTTTCAGGAAGTTCTCCAACTTGAGAGCTGAGATCAGTATTTTGTAACCTTGGGTCTGATTCTATTAAACATTGTCATCTTCACACGTTCTGACATCTTTATTTATTTACGTATTTATGTCCATTTGATATTTGTGATAAGAAAAGCCAATGTTTTATGTATTACTAATGAAGAACACTTTGCGTTGTTTAACTTTTAAAGGACGGCAGCATCAAAATAAGAGTTTGAGTAACTGGCGTGGAAAGAACTGGTTACAGTTCTTGACGCAACTGCTTTTGTTTTCTATAACCGCTATTACTGCTTCATAGAATGTGGGGAAATCCTCAGAATTGTCCTAAAGCATTTTCAAAGTTACTATCAGTACCATTAATGCTCAACTTTCGTTGGTCTCTTGCGAGTATGTTCTGTGACTTTGGCACCTCGATAAGGTCTAACAAGCCGAACATGCTCTTTGTTGTCGACTTGGCCTGAAAAGAACAAACTATATATAAGCACACAAAGCGAATATGTAATATTTCGTAGAGTACATCATTCTCTCTGGAATGCCGAAACATTTTACTTCAAAATTTCACTTATAGGTCAGGATTTACGGATTAACCCATTATTATACACGGAAGCCAGAAAGTTATGAAAAAAGAATGGAACTGAATGAACCAAGTTGAACACGGCACTCGTTACACTCCGTGTCATTCACCTTTTAACCTACAAAGTCGGTCTTACGAGTTACTTGAATATATGGCCATTGTTATTATAGAATGGAATTCCTTCGACAAACTGAGTTACAAAATATTGTTTTCTCCGAGAGTAATCTTACTCTACCTAATATATTTTGGCAGTAATGTTGATACAAAACAATTTCTGACACATAAATTGTCACGTGGTGTTCCATTTTTCTGTGAACTTGTAACAGCAAAGAAGTAACATCGGAGGATTACAAGTCAAAGACACGGACATGACGGTTTGCACTATGCAGATTGCTTAAAAGTCATGATTTGATCAAAAGGTCATGGGCGATTAATGCAGTTGGTTCTGTGCGAATCATTAGACAAGAACACACATACGAAGGAAAATGTTTGAAGAAAAGTTAAAATACTTCTTTTGTTGTTTCCTGAACTTCTGCGATAAAATTGTAAAGGTAATTCTAATGTATATTTTTACTTAAGTAGTCAAGATATTACGTCTGGAAGCCAGCTATCGAAGTTGCAGACACCGTTCGCAGCCTGCAAGACTTTTAGTAAGGAAGTAAATGCCAAATGAGTAGATTAAATATAAATTATATTAATTTCAAATATGTGAGCAGTTCCATAATCACGTCTCCAAATTTAGTGCATACTGAATTTAAAATTCAAGGCGTTTTGATATACTGAACGCTGGCCTTGAATTTAGCAGCTTCTATAATTTTTAAGTTTTAAAATTATTTACATGTATTTTATGAAATAAATTATGTGCAAATTTCACTTTCAGTAGATTTCCTAAAATATTTTAGATATATTTTATAAATATTCTATGTATATGAAGTATAAAAAATCTGAAGTTTCCTGTATTATTGCTATTAAAGCAGAGGAATACATGTTTGTATGCTTCATCTTTTTATGTTCAAAAGAATAGTAGTACTTATCAATTTTAATCAAACAAAGGTAAACAACCTTTCATTTGTGAACATATTTGGGATAGCAAAGCATAAACTTTAATTTAAATTGTATTACAGTAAATGAACAATAAACAGTTTAAATGTTAAAAAATGCACGCAAGAAAATCCTGCAAGAGAAGACATTCTGCAAGCATTTAGGACTAATCATTTGACATTTCGCATCTGTACTGCTATAATGTCAATACTGTTTATTAATTCAAAGTATGTGTGTAAATATTTAGTATTCGATAATTTTGTCATTTGTGATAAAAGTTTAAATCCCAGATTCTCTTACATTTACTCTTCAGAAGCAACCAGGCTATGTTAACTGCAATATTACTCGCTCCATCACAGTTGGTAGCTCATAAACATTTGCTTGCATAGATAACCCCGTTTATATGTTATCAGTTCCATAGCTTTTTCTCGCTGAACGTAAAGTTTTATCTTCTCGGACCAATTTCTGGAGCACTTGAATGCAATTCTATAGCTCAGCCTTGGAGTATTGTAACTTTGATAGGAAACATTACTCAATTTGACTTACTTTAATCGCCCTTGCCTAGGCCGCGCCGTGGCTCAGTGGTTAGACCGCTTGGCTCTCACCAAGGCGGCCCGGTTTCGATCCCAGGCGACCGCAAAGTGAGATTTGAGGTGGACAACACGGCGCTGGGGTGGTTTTTCTCCGGGACCTCCGATTTCCCCCGCCATCTCATTCCACCGGTGCCCCATCTTCATCTCATGTACCATCAGTGTCACCGCCTGCGGTGCCGTATGTAGAAAAAGCGGGCGTTAAACACTACACATTTCGCCCTTGCCACAGACGTACGCTAGGACACTTGCGAATTTGCCTTTATTTTAAACTTAATAAAAAAATAGCCACTTCATTTTCTGCACAATAACTAAACGACTCCAATGCGACTCATTCTTGAAACGTGACTCCGAATTAGTGACGTCCGAAGTTCTTACAGAACGGGCCTGGAGAAGAGTACTCACAAAGTGTCAGTACGTTACTCTACTATCTTTCCCTTCGCAATCACCAACACGGAAATCCAAAGGGAAAACCGGTTGCACCCAATCTGCGTATATGTATGTGCTAGAATCTATTGCAGGTAAGGAGGAGAGGTACTGCTCTGTTCACACCTTCGGAGTAATGATTCCAGCCTGATAGAGAATTTCTCTTTTGGAAAGTAAATTTATAGATCTGGGATGCTCAATTAAAGCAGGAAAGGGGAGGTTAAAATCACCTCTTTCCACCCGCTGTGATAGAAGCACGCGTTTACCTTTGGTTACCGAGTTCCAGTGGCGGAACATCGCTATCATTCTGACGTATAGGAAATCACAATTTCATGGGAGCCTCATATTAACTACATTACTACCAAGCTTTCAATAGTAATATATCTTATAAGAAACTTAAAATATTGTGTACCAGACACATATATCGGAACAGTATATTTCGCTTTCTTTCACAGTATTATTGCATATGGTATCTTACTGTGGGTTAACAGTAGCCATATCAACAAAGTCCTCTTATTGAAGAAAAAGATTGTGCGTATAATATCACATTCAGACAAATTAGCACACTGTAAGCCTCTATTTATTAAATTAAGAATAATGACCATTGTAAACTTGTACATTTATACTGTCATATTACATCTAAAGAATAATTTAGCTGACTACCAATTTAGACAAGATATTCACAGTTATAATACAAGGAATAACAACAGAATCGATACACTATATCACAGATTGTCGAAATCACACAACAGTTTTGAAGTGTTAGGCATCAGACTGTTCAACACATTACCCGCTGACTTAATTCATTTACCATACGCAGCTTTTAAACGCAGACTCAGAGACAAATTGCTAAGCAATCCATATTATTCTGTAGATGAATACTTTGAAAATATATCTTAAAAGCTGAAGGAAATGTTTGTCATAATTCAATTACAATCTGTAATGATTCATGAATTGTACTGATACACATATACAAGTGGTTTTAAACTCTTTTACTGAATGACCAATATGCATCTATGTTTAGCTGTAATATTAGTTTTAAGAGTAATAGGAGGATTTTCATATATATATATATTATTCCTTATCATTGTGTATATTATTGTAAATATTTTTTGACATTGTCTATTGCTATACTTAGCTTAACGACAATAAAATCTTATCATAAATGTTCGCACTCATAATTTACTCATTACTAACTAATGCTCCTTAGGATGACCTCTGTAGCACAAGTTATGCTTTACAAGGTCTTCTATATGTGGTGCAAAAGACGAAGTGCACAGTATCAAAAGATAAACATGGTGATCGTCTCTGATCTTACTACGACACTCAATTTTAAAATAGTACATCTTTGAAAAGATTTGTTAGCAGATATATGTAGAGCAAAAGACTTCCCTTAAATTAGATGCAAACAAACGTAATCTCTGATTAAACGCGCAGGGCAAAGATTTAAATAATTCTCATCCTTCCTTCTCAGAACATTTTACTGTCGTGGAATTTTGCAGTAAAAGTAGTTCCATTTGTAGCTCGTCAGGGGCCTCACTACATGGAAACTTAAAATGAGTGCAAAATAATTGGATATTTGTCTCAAATCTTTTATATCTTCAAATTGCGAAGGGAATGTATCATGTAGTTGCTTTAGAAGTTCTGCATACTTTTCCAAAAGTATGACGTTTATTGTGAACACATAACGCAAGCAAGAAAAATTATATAAATCTGCAACTACCAGTTATCCTTTTCACAATCGCAATTGTGTCATAAATAAGATATTTAATTCATTATCAACTCTCATCAGAAATAAAATTAACCGCGCTTCGCCAGATCTGTCCACTGATTCATCCAGGGCTAGAGAAAAACATGTTAATGGCATTATTTTGTCCTTTAATTGCCCTTCCAAATCACAACACAATTCTTCTCTCGTTACTGTTCTTCGAGAGAAACTGACTGATGCAAATAGATAGACTAAATCGGGACAAAATTCCTTCGCAGCAACTAGCAAGCTTTGCGTGATAAATTCGCCTCCACTAACTGGTTTTAGATTTTTTTCCAATAAGTTCCGCCAGTTTATAAGAAAATTGTACCAAATTTTCAACATTAGAGTCGTATTTAGGAGGTGCTTTTAATTCTTCCAGTTTTTGTGATCTGGCTTCACCTAGAACAAAGATACCTAAACGTTAGTAGCAACGCCACTGACTGCTTACCTCTGTCTCTCGCTGACTTGGTCACTGGTGTGGGGAGAACAACATGTGTAGCGAAAGGAAGCGTGTGCTGTACAATTGAGGAGCCCTTTTATAGATCATGTTTGTCTCTCATACTTGTAAAATGGGCTATTTCAGAGCTTGGGAAGCAGAGATGTTTTATTTTAAAGATCGACCTGCATTTTCAAGTTGACTGTCAAAGAACCCGACTAAACACAATCACCAACAACTGAACAGAGAGCACTACCAACTCAGGAATATCAAGACGTCCGTGGAATGTGAAACGTCATAATTGGAATATAGATGATTATGCAAGTAACGTATCATTTTAATATTGACTTTTATTTTTAATAAGAAATGTATATTAACAGCTCTCAAGAAATTTAGGAGTTTTCTATACTCGAGAATTAAATTAAATGAGGATTGTGAATGTCTGAATGTCTGAAAATCAAGGTATAAATTAAAGAAAATAAGTCACTGTAGTATGCCAATTCTAGTTCCAAAGATTCAATTAACAATAATTACTTATGAAGGTAAAGATCCAATGGGATCAAATATTACAACAGAGGATAAAATACTGGAATCTCATTAAACTGGGGATCAACTGGAATCTCATGAAAAATCCTTTAGCTGTGAAGTAAGTTTTAAAATACATATTGAACATAAAATTAGCATTTGTCAAACAATATCTGGGACCATTTGAATTTTTAAAATAAATCAAGAAAGGGAACTGCGAAACTTGGGTACCAATTTGAAAGTAGACTATTAAAATTCAAACTACAGAGATTAGTAGCGCGAATATATGCATAAAAGTTATAAGTTAAGTAATGGCAATATAATGAAAGGACTGAACACAGAATCATTAAGTAATAAAATAATAGATACTAGAGAAGGTCGACTTAGGAGACACCGGACACTACTTTGAAATATATTGCCTAATCAGTGAAGTGTAGGATGAGACAAACAAATATTATAGAAGGCTATATCCTATATCATTTGCGAGAGGTTGAGCTGCTCGCCGTTGACAAAATAGTACTCAGACACAATCGAACAGAAAGCTAATGTGTTTCAACCCACAGCTTCTATAAATTATTCTTACAAAAGCTCTTTTTTTCAACCTGTTAATATTAATCGAGATTCACGCTTACAAAAACAGTATAATTCGTTGCAGATATGTACAACAGGCTGAAGCGATAGGCTAATCTTTAAAACGAAAAACAACTGAATTATGACAACTTTAAAAAAAACAAAAACAAAGCAGTTATAAAATTCAAACCAATAACAAGAGTATCTCGGAAATGACTGACGGAGTCAAGCAAAGTTTTTTGAAATAAATTTTATGTTTTAAAGAGATCAGTATTTTTATGAACTAAATTATTTCCTATCTCTCATGATTTCTAGTTATAACAATTACTGTATAATATTCATTACAAATGAATATTCGCAGGATATTCGTAGGAAATTCAAGATCTACATTTTAATGATTTAAATATCTTAAATATGGAATATTAATTACACACGTTGGAGGCATTGTGACGAAAATTAAAATTAATGAACTTATTTTTACCGTAATGGGTTATTTGGGGACGAGGGATCTTTTGGAAAATTCTTGTACAGGTGCGCTCAAGTTCTAACACCTCCTATTTTTTTCTCACAGAGTAATCACAAGAAAAATGTGAAACTAATGTCACTTCTCAACGTAATCTCCCTCTAGCCGTACACATTTTTCACAACGTCGATGCCATGATTCCATGGCCGCTGCTAGCACTTCTTTTGGAGTGTTTTTTGACCACTGGAAAATCGCTGAGGCAATAGCAGCATTGCTAGTGAATCTGCGACCGCGGAGAGTGCCCTTCATCGTGGGAAACAGCCAAAAGCAGCTAGGAGCTAGGTCAGGTGAGTTGGGAGCATGAGTAATCACTTAGAAGTTGTCACGAAGAAACAACCTGGAAGGCACTTTTCATATTTTAAGATTTTCATGCAGGATTGTGTTTAAAGATCCTACCGAAATGCCAATTTGGAGGCAATGTCTGCAACGCTCAATCGGCGATCCTCCAAAACAACGCTCTCCACTCGCTAAATCATGTCGTCAGAGCGGCTGGTGCGAGGCGGTGACTCTTGGTTTGTTGTCACACGATGTTGTGCCTTCATTGAACTGTCGCACCCAGGAACACATATTAGATACGTAACCACATGCCTCACTCAACTGGCAATGAATTTCAATAGGTGTCACACCACGAAAATGGAGAAAACAAAATGATTACACGCTGTTCTTGCAATGAAAACGTCTCCATTTTAAGTATAAAAACCAGTCCTAACTCTCATCACTGCCACTAGAGTCCTATGCACTGTACAGTGCTGCCATCTGTCAAGAATTCACAAAGAATCCACGTGTATCTAAAAAAATACGGAAGTTCTTCTCTGGTCCCAGTCGTGAAAAAAAGTAGGGGGTGTTATAACTTGAACGCATTTCGTATTACATCCTTGGAAGATGTTGGACATTATATTTAAGAACGCCTTGTACTATTCTAGGTCATCGACAATTTTAGTCCACCCTGGGAGCTCTCATGCCATTTATAATACGTTTTGAAATGAAAATATTGTACTCTTAGGATCAGTAAGAATTAATTTCTTTTTAAGTTTAACGTTCATTTATCCTGGTAGGCTGTAGAGGACGATGAATGAATGCATTGGGTGAAGTGATGCTGAAACGAGTGCGCGCTCCTTAGAACTATCCGACATTCATCTTCTCAGGTTAACGAAAATCACTGGCAAAATTGTATCCAGGTAATTCACCCTAGTCAGAATTCAAACTTTGGATCAGGCATCCAGACCATTCACACACCACAGAAGTGGGCCAATTCTTGTAATTGTTCGTGTTATGATATTTATAATATTGTGTGTATCTATGTATGCGTGCAAGTGTGTCTGGGTTACGTATAAATAAATGAGTGAATTTCCAAAATGCACTGATGTAATCTAGTATTTCTTTATATCACAACAGCTTACTACATTTTGTATTGGTGTAACATAACTAACGCTTCAAAGCAATAAAGTGTGACTAAATTACTATATGACGAGGAGACTCTCTTACACTGCACTTATTCCAGACTTCTTTTAGAGCTGAAATTGACGAAGAGTATTAAACGTCGCCCAGAAAGAGTAAATCCTATTTTCCTAATTACACTGCTAATTCCTTGCAAAGGCTCTATTTTTGGGTCGACATTTATATACTCTGCATGCTGCAGGTTATCTATAGCTAATTCATTTTGACGATCAAAGTCAATTATTCTTTCCTCCTCACTTATGAAAACTATATTTCATATTTCTCTCATTATGTCCAATATTAATAAAATTGCAAAGTAAACGAACAAATACTGCAATTACAACCTCGCTTCAGCACTATCTTTCCAAACTAAATTAACTGAATTGAAAAAAAAAAGACTGATCAATTTTGGCGTCTAGATTTCTGATAGTAAAGCTTCAACATTGTAGTAACAAACGAAAAGAGAGAAATTAGATCATCAGATCTATTCAATTTAGTTAAGTTTTAGACATAAGGAAAGTACCTCCATGTTAAACAAGGGGTCAACTTATGATTGCGTGACTGTCAACTGAAAAATGTTAAGTTCAGTTTTCTGATTGGAGGAAAGCAGGGCTTTATGCATAGTACTTCTGCATCATTTGACTGAAGCTCCTACAGCTTTCAGCCAGGAAATATATACACACGAGCTGTTTCAAAATTTCGTGCTTGCATTCCCCATGTATAGACTAAACAAAAGGTCATTACAGTATGCGTCCTTAAGTGTTTGGTTTCTGAGCTATGGCCTTCAAAACAGTGATATTCATCGGAATGTGTCTTTTACCGCAGGTAGTTTTCTTTGCAGCAGATTTTCAAACTGTTCACATCCTCCTTGAATGCAAACCTCACGTGGTCGTCTCATCGCTGTGCGAACACGACCCCAAATCCCAAGAATGTTGTGTATTTTCTCACAAACTGCCACAGTTTAATTCTGAAGCCATTCCACATTAGACACAGGTGACGAAAATGCTTTTAAATGACCTTAAACGTAGAAATCGACAAAGTTCAAATAAGGCGTGCGCGTGATCAAGCAATTGGACCACGTCTACCTAACCATCGATCAGGAAACCTTCTATAAATTAAGTTTTTCCCGGGGGTTTCCCTTATCCTTAAAGACGGATATTGGGTAGCTCTGAGCTCCATGGACCCTAGATACATTTGAGCATCATTTCACCTATTTCATTCACCGTCCTAATTGACTTAACGTTGGAGGACGTAAAATTACAAAGATAAAAAAATTCGATAAATTATACTGGGCAAAAAAAAAAAAAAAAAAAAAAAAAAAAAAAAAATAATATTTGAATGTTTCGAGCACTTCATGAGACAATTCCTACTAATTGTGGGTTGAGAAAAACAAATTGACAATGAAACATTTTTATTAGCTCTAGTTTCTATGATATACACAAGATGGAAGTATTACATATTACCGGATTGAGAGAAAAGGATACATTTTAATTACATACATGCTAACAACAATAAAGTAAATTTGATTTTTTTAACTGGTAATTACACGCTAAGAGTTCTAAATTGCTGGAAAAATACTTCGCAGATAGTCCTGTCTGAAGAGAAGCATGTGGTGGCCTATTGACTTCGTCGGCTTTTAGCTTGCCTCTTGTGATGGAGTTCCGCAGAATCCCTAACAGTAATCCGCAAGCATTACATTCCAACGGCCCTGATATCTTTGTTGCATAACAGAAATGTCCTGATGGAATCTCTCCCCATGTTCATCACTAACAGCTCCACAACTAGGAGGGAAAAAGTCTAGGTGGGAGTGGAGAAAATGGATCTTAAGCGACATGTTGCATCCAAGGTTACGGTATTTTTGCAGGAGCACTGTCACCGAATGCTTGTAGTTGTCATCTCTTTTGTTGCCTAAAAATCCATGAACAACACCCTTGAAGGCTTCCCAAGCTTCCTTTTCTTTCCCCTCCAAAACTTGGTCAAATGCAGGATCCTTTACAGGTTCTCTTATTTGTGGTCCGACAAAAATGCCTTCCTTAACTTTTGCATCACTTAATTTCCAAAGTTTCTCTCTGATTGTATTTTGTTATTTGACAGGTGTGCCAACTCTCAAAAATTCCTCCAAATTTAAAATGTTCACTCTAAAATATGAAATGTCACTTTATCTTCAAAACAAGAGCTAATCTATCATTTTTATGGTGATTTTTGAATTCAGCAGATGGAAATACATGTAAATTCACTATTTTAAAGCCCGAAACATTTTCATTGTTGCCCAGTGTTATCAGTGAATTGTACAACTGAAATGTGCAGGAGTGCCATTATGCAAGAGGTGAGATTGTTGACAAATGATCGGTATGTCTTCATCGGTCTTCATATACATGAGGTCTGGTGTTTTCCAGGAAAGTTATATTTTCCTGCCGTGTAATGTCTGTTTTAAAGTACATAGGTATGATATCGGCCCAAATGTTGACAATGTATCGCACTTGGTGATGAGGTGAAACAATTGTATGTGGGTTTTCATAAGCTCGTACATGCTGATTGTGGAAATTTGTAATGTCATCTCTTGTTAACTGTGCTGTGTCTGTAAATAATACTAAAGCAGGAAGGTTCCGTTTTGTAGCACACTGCTGCAGGAACCACTGGCAGTCGAGGAGGATGATCCACTGGTGACAGGGCTGTATGTATTGCAAATGTTAAGTATACAACTGTTGTTCTCAATTGCAACAGTAATATGACGAACATTTACTTGCAACGTTAACCTTTGTGTTCTGATAGAAAGAGTCGTTTACACAGAATCCAGAATCTCTTCCGCTACGCCTGGATTTGTAGGTTTTGATGGTCCTATCCCCAAACCAGAAGATGTAAACTTCCCAGGAGCCCACAGATGTAGACGTTTAAGTGTCTTCCGATCAAGAGATCTTCGCTATGGTAGAAACGTAGTGCAGTGCAGTGCTCTTGACCATCTTACTGTATATGAAGCGCATCTCTGTCAGTTTCTGATTTGAGTACCTATATCTCGTTCAGTCAAACGTATAACACAACTCAATGTAACCTTCGTCTCGGAACGAACGCTCAGAGTGTCCTTTTAATATCTGGCATCTACTATGAGAAAGACGTTCCGTGAATATCACGGTTTTGAAGGCCGTAACTCAGAAAACAAGCATTTCCAGTCACATGTTCTGAACACTTTTATTTTATAATACACACATTACACATACACATTAATATACATATGAATTTGGTGAGTGCATATGTGTTAAAACAATGTACAGAAATTTGTCATTAGAAAGGCAGTATAAAAATAGGAAAAAGAAATCGCAGTTGCATATAATAAAAGGAACTATGCTCGAACATAATTGGAAACTGATTTTATGAAACATCTTGATTTGCCAGTCAAACTAAAATGTAATTCAGATGGCGTTGTTAACGAAGACAGCAACAAAACTTTTCATGTCTTTTACGGAGTCGTTCTTAAGTGATAAAACAGAGGGGCATGAGTTGCTTTTTTATCAAGTTAGTCAAAAGTTAAAGACTAAACAGATGTCTCCTTCTTTTACTACTTGCAGGAGTTTAGCTTCAAGCAGGTAGTACTTAAGATTGTGTGTGGGCTGTTTAAACACAAAAGTAAGCCGATAAGATAACGCAAGAACACAGCAACAAAGGTAAATGCGATACAGTGAAATGCACAAGAGGTAACACTGGAGTACGGATAACGATGTTCACTTTTTACTTTGACAAAACACAGTCGTTCTTGACCTGGACCGTTTCTACCACTAGATTCCAGGGTTCAAGATAAAGTGTACAACTAATGAGGAATGATACGTATTACTGCGAGCAGAAAAATGCCCAGTATAAGTCGCTATTGATTTGAATTATTATGGCGTTACGAGGATTTCACTGAAGAGACATGGCATAACTTAGAGAAGGTCTTGTATGTAAAAACACGATTTTCTATATCCAAGAAACATTATAATACAATATATCATATCAATATTTCTTCTGCAGCCCAGGATAAGACGAGTGTTCAGCATAAGATTCACATGTGGAAGGTACGTGGTTCAAAAGACCGTCTTCCCTGCCTGGTTTTTCTCAGTCCTCATAACTGGAAAATGCCGGAAACATTTCCTTTTCCAAATACCATTTTCAGTGATATATCATTAGTGCAGATCATCTTTGATGCTTTATGCAGTAAGATTTCATATTAAACATACCCCAGAAAGAAATAACAAATCCAGTAGACTTCAAAACACAAATACAAAACTTTTGGTGACGTACCAAGTGAATGAGGTCGGATTTCATAGTTTCATAATTTCTAACCGAGCTTAAGCGGAGGCTGAAACTATAGAGGAATGTCATAGTACTAAGTTTAAGGGATAAGCTGAGCTTATATTTGGCTATGTTAAAACTGCAATGAACTGAGAACCCATATGAACCATATAAGACTACCTATAACATTAAGACTGCATCCAAACCATTCTCCACATGGAATGACCGAGAAATCCTTGAGATTTGTGTTAAGTAAACGGTTGGTATCAGAAATTATTCGCAACATAATTAAATATAAAACTGACAGCTAAACAAAAGTCAATTTTAAATTTTTATACTCCATACCTTTATCATATACTTTGTAGCCTTCATTGTCACCGCAGCTATGATTTCTTCATACTTGTGGAACAAAACCAACCCATTCGTTAAACAATATTTATCTTGACATTGGGGATATATTCGAATTGAGAGTTTCTTCTTAAAGAAGAAAATGATAAGTTACAGATAGACCTTTCTGTTAAAATAATCTCTTATACACCTGGCAAGTGCAAACCACTTAATTGTAGCTGGGCTTTTTCTAGCATCTCATACTATATAAGAAACATTTTTTGTTGCGAATTTTGGTTTTCTCAGAAACGTTATAAATATTTTAATGAAAATAGCTATACTATATTTAACAGTTCAAACCCGCTCAGACGGATGTTTTTTTAAATGTGCTTAAAAGCGACAAACGGCCTCATGACAGTACATTTACTGGCATATAAAAGAATCCTGAGAGGCGAAATTCTGGCTCATCGGTGGCGTAAAATTCTGGTAACCAACGACATCGCTTACGAAGGAAATATTTACATTTTATATGTTTGAGATATTTTTATGCCGAATGAAATGTATATCCTGAATTTTCTGAGAATTTCCTTAGAATCCCCTTCATTCTAGATGATTTTTTCGTTAATTGCTGAAAAAAGGTCTTACCTAAAAAAGAAAAAATCTCATTAAAGCACGCAATTTGTTAATAAACCATCACCATAACCAAGATATTTTTATTTTCTCTATCACGTGCTTACAATGAGTAGGGGACTGAACTGGATTGGACTACGATACGGAGGGTATTCGGCTCGGAGTTCGAAACTTGGTCTATTGTACCTATGTCCCACAGCGGACACCCCTGGGAGGAAGGATGAGGCGATAGATGATAGAGGGCTGTCGGCTCAAGGATCCACGATAGTGCAGAGGGCAGGGCCACTAAAGTTTACCAATTGGAAACTCCCAGGCAGGCCAGTCAACTGGCAAATCACCTTACTGTGATCCGGAAACAGTCCCATCATGAGACCAGGTTTGGAGACAGCAGATCGTTCTACCGGAGGAGCAAGTTTTATCAAGAGCATATCATCCTGCCATGCAACGCCGATACCCCGCCGACACTTCTATCCTTAAAGAGAGCACGAGATGAGAGATGATGCGAAATGATAATGGAGATGAAATGGAGGGACAGGAAATTCGGGGAATATAATTAACTTACCCAGCATTCTTCTGGGGATCCGGAAAAATCCCCGAAAAGCCCCATAGGTTCAGGTAGTTCAGCCACGGGAATCGAACCTGGATCTCCCGAATGCGGGCCGCAAACGAAATCGCCTGAGCCATTCCACTCGGTTGGATAGGGTAAGTACTGCATTCCACTCAAGAATTTAATACCGAGCTTTTAGCGGAAATATGCGTTTTGAGGACCCTGAAACAAGTTCAGCATCTTCCAAGTATACGACATGAAGATTTTCAAGAAAATTCCAGACTAACCTTTACATTATTTTTTTCTCGATAATTTTGATTTTCTCAAAAATAGGTCTAACGATTTTGATTAATATTTATTTAAGACATTTCATGAGAAATGAACTGTGTATCTTGAACTCTCTCGTAATATCTTTAGAAGTCATCTTCAATTGAGTTAAGTCTTTCATAACTGGTAAACCGTAATAGATAAAGTTTTACTAAACACAAATTTTGGATCTCTCTAAAATATACAATTTATATCACATACATTTTTTACGGTAGTGAAAGATTTTGGGCAAATTCCTTGTTATTTGTTTGAATTTTGCAATGTTAACACTTTTCTCAAATGGGAAATCCTTTTTACTCCTTGGCCAAGAAAAGAGAACGAAGTTACAAAAAGTTTGAGCTATCATCTAAAGCCTACATACACCTATGTAGGCAAATAGGTATATTTGGAAGAGCCAATATATGAAGAATTATATATTTATAATGTATATACGGTAATATGACCGTAAAGTAGGAATCTACACAAACAAGAAAATTAGCAATTGATGAAAACCTTTATATTAATTATCATTAACCACATAGAGCAATAAATGTTTGTAAGAATATTTTTACAAGAGTAGAGAAAGTCATGTGAGAGCTACAAATTAATTTTTTTGCAATTCGTTTGAATTTTGTTATGGTGTTCTGAAGAAGAAAAATCGTTATTCGCTTTTTTTCTCTTAGTTATTGAAAAGAAAGACATTTAGAAGACATCACATAGCAACCCCCCTTAAAATATAACTAGCTCTTAAAGCTATAGTGTTTTCCCCTATTCCCTTGTATCTACCAGGAAATAATATACAATATCAGGTGTAACATACTGGGTTGCTCTAAGAAACGTTTCTATCTCATGAGAAATGACAAATAAATCATTAAATAGCAGAATGGAATTTAGTAATTTGTAATTCTCTTCCAACACTCACACATACACACATGTATCGATGTATATACTTAAGTCATTCAGTAATTAGTGGCATCATTTGAATGAACAACAAATAAAACATTTTTGGAGCAGTCACATTATTGCAGTGCTTAGAAGTAATCTCCTCCAACATGAACTCGTCTACACTCATCAGGGAGCCGACGGATGCCATCCACAGCGTCTTGTTCTCCTAATATTCGAACAGACTGCTCTACTGCTGCTATAATTGCCTGTCTGGTTCTAAAGCACACTCCTCTAACTGGTAATTTCATTTTCGCAAAAAGGTCGAAATCACATGGGCTCATTTCTGGGGAGTATGGAGGATGCTCCAGAATTTCCCAGTTCCACCTGCGAAGTAAATTAACAACAGAGGCAGACGTGTGAGAGAAAGAACCATCATGTAACACGATGGGATGAGAATTCGGGAGATTTCAACGTTTACGACGCACAGTTGGTCGTAAATGGTGTTCCATAAAGTTACTGTAATATGCACCATTCACACGATTTCCTTAAGGAACTAAATGAGTGATAGGAACACCACAAAAATCATAAGCAACAATGAACATGACTTTAAGTGGATCCTGTTCTTGGATACATTTTTGGCCGTGATGAATTAATGATCCGCCACTCATTGGATTGTGTTTTTAATTTTGGTTGGTAGCATAGAACTCAGGTTGCATCTAATGTTATGAGACGTCGAAGAAAACGATCGCATTCACGTTCATAGCGTTCTAAGTGTAATCTCGCTGTTTCCATCCTCTGCCACATTGTTTCCTCTGTAAGATTGTGTGGAACCCATCGAACGCAGATTTTCCTAATTTTTAACTTTTTCTTAAGTATGTGGAGAATCGTACCAGGAGCAACTCCAACTTCCCTTGCTAGTTCAACACAAGTCCAACAACGATGTTCTTTCAGCAGTGCTCTAACAGCATTCACATGCACATCATCACTTGCTGATTGCGGTCTGCCAGCTTCACGTTTTTGACGAACGTCTTTCCTTCCTCTACGAAATGCATTCGCCCACCAAGCCACGGTACGATATGGTAAAGTATTTTTTTTTTAGTTTTTTATGAGTAGATGACATGTTTTTCTGAAGAATACTCACTCAGATTTTGATGTTGAAATCCTCCGAAACGTTTTCGACCATTGTTTCCTGGTCATCCTCACCAAGCGGTGCTGCACCTACTCAGCACCTCTTGCTGAGGATGACCAGGAAACTGGTCGAAAACGTTTCGGAGGATTTCAACATCAAAATCTGAGTGAGTATTCTTCAGAAAAACATGCCATCTACTCATAAAACTAAAAATGATGTATCAGCTGTTGGTATTTGGAATGGTAAAGTCTGTCTACCACAAGCTTCCAATAATTCTGTATGGCATTGTCAAGCATTGATACCTCTTGCAATCTGAATTTCAATAAGCATCTTTTTTCGTATTTACTAAACATATTTAGAGCACTAAAATAAGAGCCTACAATTAAACTTACTAAATTGTCTAATTAAATAAAATTATTATCTTCAAACTCACAGTTAACAAAGATTACTCTTATTTTTCATTGACATCAGCCTACGTGATTTTACCGCTGATAGCGTCAAATGCAGGCAGCGCTGCCACTAATTTTTGAATGACACATATGTGTATGTGTGTGTTACATAAGCAACATGTCTTTTATTTAGTCCAAAACGCTAATTTTTTTATACATTTCCCATTTGACCAGAATTTACATTGAGAATTAACTGCTGCACCTTCTCCCGCTGATTGTGCTTGAGCAAAAGAAACTTTATAATAATTTAGGCTTAATACTCACCGAACAACGTGGAATGTTTAATTTGGAATAGGCCGAAAAATTATTTAATCCTAATGCAGCGATCCTACCCCCTCTGTCGCTTCTTTAGGTGAGTTGATCCTCTCGTCTTGACGTTACCACAGCCCCGGGGTTCACTCTGGTTTTTTCGCCAGTAACGCTAGTGTTGTCTCAGAACCAGTGCCATCATGCCAATCGTAAAATTAGCAGGGATGACGTCATTTTTCAGTGCTATTTTCCTGAGTAATGGACTAAAAAGGTGATATCCATTTGATATCCTGTGTAGGAGAGTCGACAAGATGCCACACAGGAAAATCTTGGAAACGATTCGGACACACACACACACACACACACACACCCACACACACACACACACACACACACACACACACACACACTCACACACACACACACACACACACAACACACACACAGAAAGAGAGAGAGAAATATTGATATAAATAATGTATTTTATTGAATTTTACCATTTTTAGTAAGATTTTGTCTGCTTACCTATTAAGGTTATGCAAAAGTAATCTAGAATGAATACTTCTGAGAAAATTCAAGGTATACATTTCTTTTGTCATGAAAATACACGTATCTTAAACTACGACACTTTAATGAAAACTTTCAGAGTAATTTTTGAGAAAATAAGAGCTCTTGAAAAATTTTTCATGGGGGGGGGGGGGGGGATTTTCTTAAAAGTCCATAATATTTACGAGTAGTTAGGCGCATGTATATTCCTTTTGCATTTCTACAATAAAATTGAAGTGCTCCCATCACAAGCTTTCTGCACCACCATTACTAAGTTTCAAACATACACTGCAAATTATTTATAAAGTAATTATTTATTTTATGTTTAATACTTGTGAATCATGATCAATGCAGAAATTGTATCAATAGATATTTAAAAAAGGATATATAGCTGATGCATAACTCAATGATTTCGTGTTGGCCAAGTTCGATATTGCATGGTCTTCCCAGGAGAAACAAAAAATTACAAGAAAGATAGCAACAGTGAATATCTTGTAAATGGATAATGATTTGAAAAAATACATTTAACACACATTTTATTTTTTGACGAGGCTGGGATTATTCCTAAACTATGTTTTTATCTCTCTGTCATGGTTTCGAAGTTAAACCACAATGAAGGGAGGTTTTATTAGCTATTCACGGAAAAGTCAAGATATGCAATTTATTAAATTTCCGTTGTATCTCCTGTATCCGAAGAAAAGAATTTTCGTAAAAATGTACGCGCACATATGTGTGCGTGTTTGTGTATATGTTAGTGTGTGTAAGTAAATGAGCCAAAAAGTGAATTCAATGCCAAATGTGGCATTTAAGTTGAGCCGTCTTCGGAGGATGCAGCACGATTTTCAAGATAACCTCCGTCCAACCCAGGCTAACCTTTACATGGAACATTTATCGAATATTTTCATTTTCTCAAAAGTGTTTCTAATGGTTTTGATTAAAATGCCACGTGTTTAAGCTACTTTCATGACAAGAAATGTATACCTTGAATTTTCTAGGATTATCCTTAGAAGTTCTCTTAATTCTTAATGATATTTGCATAACTAGTAAACCGTTAAGATATACCTAGACAAAATTACTACACAAAAACGAAGGTATTTTTTAAAACACACAATTTATGTAATACAATATTTATATTGTGTAAGATAAGTTGTTTCGAAATAAAATGTATAGTCACTTATACAAATCGCACAAATATTTTTATTTTAGTTCTCGAAATTATTACACTTTTTTATTGTATTAATAAGATAAAATGCGAAAATTTAAAAAGACATGTCTATTATTAAACATAAGTGAATAAGCCTTAACAAGGTATAAGAAAATGTGTAACTCTGGTGAGAAATCGAACCTCTGTTTTCCCCTTGGCACGCAAAGGCTAAACCATTACAGCACGAAAACTCAAATTGAGAAGTGGGTCTATAAATGTTTAAACTCCGTTTCGGCTACTGAATTATACCATGGTTGTGTTCCGCTTCTAATGAATAAGTGAAATAAGGGAGTGTATTCATTTCTTCCACGTGCTTCAATCAATATGTGCTAAGTTGTAAAGAGAGCAAATTTATTTGTATGTGTATTTAGAGTAACATAAACAACGACCAACACCTATTTGACATCTTTTCTCCCATTGAAAAACTCTATATTTCCAAAAGATATAGGCTATAGTTAATTTCAAGTCATAAATTATTAAACACCTGATTTACTTCGCTGACAATGCCATGGTTTCACAGAAAAAGCGTGTGGAAACAAATGCCGGTTAGTTTCTGTACACCACAAAGCATACGTGTATGTAGAAACAAAACACGTACGCGGATGGCCCTGACTTGAGCAAACAGAAGACATGTTAAAATGACAATCGATACTCTTTACAACAATACGACATGTAGATTTATTTATTTAAATATACATTTATTTAATTCACGTTTATCGGGTACTGCAAATGAGTATATAACGTGTCAAAACCTCTCAATAACCTTTATTATATTTGGATGCATATACTACAGTTTGTAGATGACAATCTTCTAATGAGAAAGCTTTGATTTATTTCAATGCTAATACGAGGGTCGGCTGAGAAGTCGCGGGCCTCACAGAGATGGCGCCATGCCAGTTTGAATAGCATCATATAGTTCTATTCTAGACTAGCTTGTATCCATACTTACAGGTCAATAGCTTCTTTAGTTTTTGAATGACAGCACTTTAAATAAAACAAGTGTCTGGTTTCTCGAAAATGGAGAGGATTTAGAAAAAACAAGCAGTGATTATATACTTTCATTTGAAAGGCTTAATGCGTAAAGAAATCAAGGAGGAAATGGACAGTATACTGAAAGACTCTACCCCTTCATATACAATGATTAAACGGCGGGTTGCAGAGTTTAAAATGGTACGTACGAGCACTAGTGCCTCGCTCTGGACGCCCTGTGGAAGCCACAACTCCAGAGATCATTGAAAACATTCATAAAAGTTGTTTGAGGTAGCAGAGGCTGTAAGCATATCAAAAGAACGCGAAGGTAATATTTTAAGTAAAGTTTTGGTCTTTCACAAGAACTGTGCAAGATGTATGCCGCGTTTTTTGACACATGATCAAAAGTTGCTAAGAAAAACTGTTTCTGTTAAGAATTTGGAGCTCTATCTTAAAAATCCCAGTGAATTTTTGGGACGGCTTATTACCATGGATGAAACTTGGATAGATCACTGCGCTCCAGAAAGTAAATAACAGTCAAACCAGTGGATGACGCCAGGTGAACCACCTCCAAAAAAGGCAAAGTCAATTTTGTCACCTAACAAGGTTATGGCGAGTGTTTTCTGGGAAACACAGGGAATTGTTTTTATTGATTACTTGGAAAAGAGTAAAATAATCACAGGTGAATACTACGCAAGCTTACTGCAACGTTTGAGTGATGAGGTGAAAAGAAAAATACCTCATTTAGCAAAGAAAAGATCTTGGTTCTTCACGACAATGCTCCGGCCCATCGTGCTGTCATTGAAATGGAAAAACTGTGTGAATTAAAGTTCGAATTGCTTGAACATCCACCCTATTCGCTAGATCTAGCACCCAGTGACTATCTACCCGTTCTCGACCCTCAAGACATTTCTTGTAGGATGAAGATTTCACAGCAACGTGGAAGTCATTGATGTGGTAAACAGATATTTTGATAAATTGCAGTACAGAGATGGCTTAATTAAATTAAAACACTGATATGACAAATGTATTAGCGTTTCTGAAGGTTATGTTGAGAAATAAAGAAAACAATTTTTAAAATTGATTTTCTTATTGTGTAGCCTGCGGTTTATCAGCCGACCCTCGTGATCCAAAACTATGCTTGATATCAACAAACGCTCTTTAGATCTCTTCATCGTCTTTCAAAAAACCGTGTGCTCGAAACCTGAAAGATGTAAATTGCATCATAGGGGACTTTAAACAGGCACAAATATAAGGAAACAAAACAAAACAAAAAAAGAGAGAGTAAAAATTAAGTTTTAATATTTAATGTGCTACATCCACATATCCTGTGCCGTTTTTTATCGGCAGTCATTTCCTTGTCTGTCCGATTCGAAGCTGTTTGTGCGTGGGATTGCCTCGGATTCCCGCCGCTTTGCTCTTTGAGCGCTGCGGGTTTCCGAATGTTTTCCTAACGGTACTGCTTCGAGTCGGGAAGACAGTCCGTGTCTGGCGTCGGACGAGTTAAGCTCTTGGGTAAATGCTCCAGTCTCGCCTGTTGGCTTTATTCATTTTTGTCTTAGTAGTCTTTCTGATCACCTTTTCGAGAGTTTTGTTTGCGTTTTAAACGGGCTAAATTCTGTCAGTTCTGGGACCAGAAGTTATTGTGTCCTTTTTTCCAAGTTCTGGCCTTATAGGCGTGACTGCTTGCTTCCGTTTCTGTTAAAGCTAAATGTTCCGGGTTCTAGTTAACTTGGTTAAATTCTTGTTTCACCAAAATTGTTTGTGTTTGCAAGAGTAGCTTTGTTAATGATTATGATGCTTTGGTTTTCCTGTGTTGCTTTAAGAGAACACTTATTGTTAAATATTTTGTTATCTGTAAAAGTTTACAGTATTGAATTAAAGTATGAATTATTAAATGTGGCAACTGTGAGTCAGTTCATCTTCTGCCGTTCCCGTTACCTGGACCTCTGTTAGTCCTGTAAGTGTTGTAGGCCCAAACAAACATATATCAGATTAACCAGCGTTAGGTGTGAAGTGCGCGGTTAGTTACTGCCGGCACATTTTGAGTGGAAGCGTGCTGGACCCATAACCCAGAGGTCAGTGGATCGTAACCACAATTGGATAAAATATCATTATGTAGCAAACCCAACTTTATCATTATAATACAACTAAAGCATATCATAAAGCATATGTTTTAGAAATATTGAAGTACAAATCGTGATTTTGCAAATCATTTGCAAAATTTGGCTGGTATAAGCTGTCCATATAGTCTATGGATAGTTATTCCTGTACATAAAAAAGGAAACAGGCAGGATGTTTCTAATTATAGGCCAGTATCATTGGTTCCAGTTATATCTAAAGTCCTGAAACTGTAATGTTAGACCAGTTGGTTTCATACTTTGAAACCAACAGAATTCTAAGTACTGAACAATATGGCTTTAGGCCTAATAGGTCCACTGTAATGGGTATTGAATCGCCAGTAAATGAAGTACTTAATGCTTTTAAGAACAAACAGAATGTAGTGGCATGCTTATGTGACCTTAGTAAAGCTTTTGATTGTTTACCGCATGATCTGCTGCTTAAGAAATTAGCTTACTATAGAATTAAAAATAAAGAGCAGTCTCTAATTCGATCATATCTTAGTAACAGAAAGCAAGTGGTTGTAATTAATAATCAAATATCAACAGTTCGAGATGTAACTACGGGAGTTCCTCAAGGATCTATTTTGGGTCCTTTTCTATTTATCGTAGCTATTAATGACTTTCCTGCTGCTACTTCTGGTAAACTTATTTATTATGCAGATGATACAAGTATTCTTAATACTATTTCTGCAAGTACCTTAAATTGGTCGAATACTTTGGATCAACTGTCTGATTGGTTTGGGGCAAATGATCTGCATATTAACAAAGATAAAACAAAAACTATTTTATTTAGTTTAAAAGATAAACAGAGTCATGAGAAGAGAGTTAAACTATTTGGATTATGGTTGGACAACAAGCTTTGTTGGAAATTCAACATAACAGAAATATGCAAGAAGTTGTCAAATGTTTTATTTCTCTTAAGAAGACTTAAAATATGTGTTTCCACTAATATTTTATTAAGTTTTTATTATAGTTTATTTCACTGTCACTTGAATTAAGGCATTGATTGCTATAAGGTAGCAGTGAAGAAGCCAACCAGGTATTTTTGCTCCAGAAGAAGGCTCTTAGAATAATAAAAAATTGTGATTCTTGCCAACACTGTGGACCTATCTTTAAAGAATTTGGTATTTTAACTGTAGCATCTCTGTATGCATTTGCATGTTTGAACTTCATTCATCTTCAAAAGACAGACGAGGCACTTTTCTCATGCTCATGATACTAGGGGTAGAAATAATATGGTACCTCCTAAATTTCGCTTACAGAAATCTCTGGATTCTCATCTGTATCTTGGAGTGAAATTATACAATAAATTACCTTTAAATCTAAGAGAAATTGTAAATGCAAATTCTTTTAAAACTAGAGTTAAAAGTAGCATTAAGTTATTTAATTGTTATACACTACAAGAGTCTTAAATGTAGATTCATTTTAATGACCTGCTGACGAAACCTATTGTATTGTATGCCAAATGGTTAAATAAATAAATAAATAAATAATAATAATAATAATAATAATAATAATAATAATAATAATAATAATAATAATAATAATAATAATAATAATAATAATAATAATAATAATAATAATAATAATAATAATAATAATAATAATAATAATAATAATAATAATAATAATAATAATAATAATAATAATAATAATAATAATAATAATAATAATAATAATAATAATAATAATAATAATAATAATAATAATAATAATAATAATAATAATAATAATAATAATAATAATAATAATAATAATAATAATAATAATAATAATAATAATAATAATAATAATAATAATAATAATAATAATAATAATAATAATAATAATAATAATAATAATAATAATAATAATAATAATAATAATAATAATAATAATAATAATAATAATAATAATAATAATAATAATAATAATTAATTATTATTATTATTATTATTATTATTATTATTATTATTATTATTATTATTATTATTATTATTATTATTATTATTATTATTATTATTATTATTATTATTATTATTATTATTATAATTATTATTATTATTATTATTATTATTATTATTATTATTATTATTATTATTATTATTATTATTATTATTATTATTATTATTATTATTATTATTATTATTATTATTATTATTATTATTATTATTATTATTATTATTATTATTATTATTATTATTATTATTATTATTATTATTATTATTATTATTATTATTATTATTATTATTATTATTATTATTATTATTATTATTATTATTATTATTATTATTATTATTATTATTATTATTATTATTATTATTATTATTATTATTATTATTATTATTATTATTATTATTATTATTATTATTATTATTATTATTCTTATTATTATTATTATTATTATTATTATTATTATTATTATTATTATTATTATTATTATTATTATTATTATTATTATTATTATTATTATTATTATTATTATTATTATTATTATTATTATTATTATTATTATTATTATTATTATTATTATTATTATTATTATTATTATTATTATTATTATTATTATTATTATTATTATTATTATTATTATTATTATTATTATTATTATTATTATTATTATTATTATTATTATTATTATTATTAATTTCATAATTAGATTGACATAGAATCCTTCTGCTGGAGCAGAGTTTGTTGCTATACCGCTTCCATTCAGGAGGGATCGACGCTACTCAGAGACATCAGAACATCTTTCCCACGTAAAGTGAATCACAGATAGGAACTAGTTCCGCTTTATTGCTGTGAATACCTTAGTTAAAATGTCAGTCTAATTATAAAATGGACTCTTCCCCTTAAGCAATGTACCCGGAATATAAACGAGTGTTCTGATTACAGGAAACACTTGGTGCTGTAGAGGAAATTCTGCCGGCGTGTCCATTACTTGAAATGGTACCGGCACCAGTGTTCCACCTCGATCTCACTCCTGCGTAATTTGGAAGTCGTTTCGGGTGTTCTGCCGCCGAATGCTAATGGCCCACTCAGTCAGAGGGGGAAAAAAGAAAAAGAAACAACTAATGAGACGGACTTAACGGCCGTTCTGAATCTCCAAGTCTTTTGGACCTGCAGCTTCACGTACGACGTGATTAAAAAGCACGTAATGAACGAGTTTTTGTGAGTTCCATTTGTATCGCTTTAAATACCAGTTACGGTGGATATTAACCTAAATTTGCATTTGGTGAATATTAAAACTTACATCGTTTTAAAATGAAGGATCCAATTATGTAAGGGTGGTCAAAATGTGGTATAGGCTGAGTGATAATGAATCCTAGTCTCTCATTTACATTTAATACATTAATTCTCCTTCTACAAGCGATTTTCTATATATTCAATTAAATGTTTTATATCTTTGAGGATTTAACTCTATGTCTTACTTTTAATTTATTTATGATAAATATTAGTTATGTTACATTATCGTTATGCACTTATCGATTAAGAGAATATTAAATCAGTCATACAAAATACCTAAATCACTTTAACTTGCCAGTCTATCGTAATTTTGTTTAGTTCCCTGAGTTAGTATTTGCCAGTGTTTGACACTTACTGGAATGTGACCTCCTGGTTATTCTTTGAGTGTACCTATCAATAATCAATGTCATGCTACAGATGACCTCAGTTGCACAGTCGCCTTCCTATACCATTTAATTTTATTGATGTTACATTTTGGCAGAATATAGACTTTGGGATTGTGGAACCACTAATTATCGAGAAAGAATAAGTTTGATTTGATTTTACTTTATTGTGCATATTCCAAAATTCAACAATTTACAACTTTTGGCTACATTTATTTGTCTTTACCTTGTTGCTACCTTGGCTTACATGACACCCTGGTCTTCTGCTCTGCCAGGTAGCTTTTAACCTCCATGCCCCCTTGTTACTTAATTAGTCCCACCCCTCATCTTTCTTTCTTATATTCTTTACATTTCTGGCCCATTTTTCTTTTACTTTCTGCAAGAACTCACGAGTATTTCTTACCTTCTTTTCCTCCCTCCCGTTAACATTTTTATAGCTACTATCATCTTCTCTACTTTCTCCCATTTTTCCTACCAAACCTTTTTTCTCCACATTGCAATCTCCTCGCATTCTGTTACATAGTGTTCTATGATTTCTTTCCCCCCACAAAATTCACAAATTCCCTTTTCCCTACCTCTTATCCCTCTTAGAAATATTGTTCCTGTTCTCATCCAAGCTAACCCTTCTCTCTCTTACCTATTGCAGTAATCTACATATGCTTCTCGTCCCCAATTTCTTTTTATTTGATTGTAAAATTGTAATGATTTCATATTTTCTAGACTTCCCCATATTTCCTGTCTTTCTGTAGCTTCTATTCTGCAATTTACCAATTTAACCATATTGCTTGTATTCTTTTCCTCTAATCTCCATATATCTCCCATTCCTATTTTTTCCATAATTCCTGCTATCTCTGCCAACCAACTATTTGAGTTCACTAATCTTATTTGATTTCTCATGCATAATTTCATAGTTTCCCCTTCTTCTTTGGCCAAACACCTATACCAAAATTGTATTATTCTTTCCATTATTATTCCATTTCTTCTTGTCTTTCCTAATTCTACTAAAGCTCCAATAACACAGTTCTACTGTGTATCTCATAAATATACACCGTTTTTTGAGTGATGTTGGACAGATTGTCTTCATGACGTGGTACTTATCCTATTAGTCTTAAGAATGCTACATTTTTTAATGCTAGAGTGATAATATAAGTTACTTTCTGATTCAAGCGTTAAAAGTTAAGTTTATTTCGTGTTTGGAAATTATTGTGGAACGAGGCTGAAACCGAGTGTAATAAATCAACTAAGAGAACAAAATTACTTTTAATTACTCTTTTATTTTCAATTTACGTCCTCCAACGTTATCGTACTGGATGAGTGAAATTGGCAAAATTATGATAAAATGAGATCGGAGTCCATACAGCTGAGAGGTAGCCGACATTTGTATTTTAGGATAAGGGAGAACTCCGGAAAATACCTTATCAGGATAACTCACCCTGACCAATATTCGAACTTGGGACCTCTCAAACGTGACGCAGACATGCTACCATCTACGCTACCCGGCGGGGTTTTAGAGAGATATAAATATTATATTATAGAGTATCCTGCTAAAATTGTATTGAAATAGTAAGGTACATTCAGACATACGCAATTATGAATACTAGTCTGCTGTTCTTTGGCCTTAATTGTTGTTTGACCTATATAACACCATACGATCAATCGATATAAGGCCTTAACTGACACACATAGTTCCCATTGAAAGAAGCAAGTGTGATAAAAAAAGTCGGTATGTTAAATTGTTATTCCAACAAGTGTTATAATCTTCGATTTATAGTATGAATGAGTTAAGTTACAAGCGCTAGTTTTATTGCCAACTGTCTAAAACTATTTTTCACCGCAAAATCTGTAGCGAAACCTTAAGGTGAATTACAAAAAACCGCTAATTTGGCAACGTTGCCGCGTCACACACAAAAATCAATATTAATTAGATATATTAAAGGAATAAGAAATAATAAATTTTGAATTTATTCACAGTTGGAATAGATGTTGATACACGAGCCTGTTTTACAGGGGCAACAATTTTCTCAATGAGTTTATATCTATTTGCTAGATGTAAATCGTCTATAGAAATAAGTTATACGCCTTCTTTACGCGAGGTCGGGTTCTTTAACCGAAGGGACGTTATTTGATGGCGTCCAAAGAGGTTAACTGCCAGACATTTGTCTTCTTAGGATAAGGGATCTCCCATCAAATGGGAACACGGCGTTAGACATGTAGTCCATCCCAACAGAAGTTTGAATTTACGCGGGTAGGCTACCTTTACCAGACAGAGTTGATTCTCTTTCCACACTATTGTGATAAAATCTGTTGTTTTCCAGTTACGTGGCAAACAGCGTAACTGCGGAAAACATTCCTCTCACGCGGCTGGCCTAGAGAGAGTGGGGACGGAGTAGACGAAAGGAGAACTGGTACTGGTGGAGGTGGAGACAAACAGATGAAAACAGAAGAGTATCTGCAGTTAATGAATAATGTGAGCAATGCTGCGGGTTCTCGTACTAGTAAGATTACAATAACAAACACGTTTATTCCCCCTATATACCTACTGGACACAGTCTAAATGTCATACAAATGGAACTCCGACAATACAGAGCTCCTAATGTACGATCCAGCTTATAATTTACACTGGCATAGCAACTAAGGTGTTTACAGCGGTAAAGTGTAACCAGTTCCTATCACGTGATTTACTCTATGTGGGGAACATAATCTAAAGTTAGATATTAATCGATTTTTACTGGATAGAAGCCAACTGGTATGTTGCTACTCGCTTAAGAGGATCGAGCCCGGGAGTCCAAATGGGCGGCATGAGCCAACCCGTTTGGATAATTTAAAGTTATACTCAAATCTTAAAAAACAAACGGGTCGCAATGTGCTGGATTTGTTCACTGGCTTTAGATAGTAGTTTTTTTCTTAATTTAAAAAGCTGCATTTGGTATTGTTACATATAGGGTTGTAAGGGAGATAAAGAGGGGGTTCTAATTACATCCATATACAGCAACTGGGGACGTAAATACTGGTCTAGGAAGTATAGGATGGTAGAGCTACATGGAAAGGGGTGTAGAAGAAACAATTAAAGTCAAACCCAAATTAGTAAATATATTCTGAGAGTTGTAACAGTAGCACAGGGTAATCCCTGGATCTTGAAGAGACCAGGGGTGTTTTTAAAATATTAAATACATAGTGACATGGTGTAACTATACCTTGAGTATAGTTATATAGTTGAGTTTCGTTTGGCTATGTTTGGAACTGTCGCACCTTTCTGTCGATCTAATCTCGAAAGCACCTTAAAATTAACTCTTGTGCAAGTTCCCTAACAATCTTCCAGCATCAAGACCTCACGTGCGCTAGCTCAACCACACTTAAATAGGGGGTTCCTGCCTAAAATGGCAGCTAACAGCTATATCAGCATTTCCCACGTCAGAGGGGCCATCTCTCCTTTCCAAAACTAGCTAAGCCTTATTTCTCCCAAAATATTATATCATATTGCGCAATCACGGTTTATGTAACTGAGAACGTGTTGATTCCTGTTTCAAGCCATTTGTGTACTGTTGACATGAGTCAGCAGGATGCATAAGTACATGTTTGGTCTCCCAGAAAAGTTTAAGCTAAATCATCAATCACGCAACTTTGCTCAAACTTAAGGCACAGAAAATGAATGTTAAATAATAATGATTAAAGTAATTTCTAAGTCTCGCTCACCCTATATACGCAACAATATTCAGTTTATTATTATCTTACTCAACATTCTTTTTAGCTTCAAAATATCACTAGTACTTAAATTAAGTTTTGATATTCAAAACGCGTGAAAAAAGTGTTTATTTAAGCAAACTTTTCTTTTGTCTTATTAATGTTAAATTATAAAAATGTTCCCTTTTTACTTTCTTTAATACTTGTAGTCAGAAATGGAAGTATTGTATTCCACTTAAAAATTCAGTGTTTCGAGACTTCAAACTTGATACGAATTTTAAGTTTAATATCTTACAAGAATTGGACACGAAGATTTTTAAGATAGTCCCAGACTATCCTTTACGAGAAAATTTTTCAAAAATATTGATTTTATCAAAATGGCTCTAACGATGTTTAATATGTTTAATATGTTTTTATGACAAAAATGGAATGCATTTCTTGAAGTTTCTGGAAATATCCTCACTATAACTTCAGCACAGCAACACAGACAAAATTTTTCTCCACAAAAATGCATCTTATTAAAATATACAATTTGTGTCATATACTTTTTATAATCATCATTATCATCGTCACTCCCTAGATTAGATACTTTGTCTGTTCCGTTTCTCACAGTAAGTACCACCACCTCTTCTGTGGTCCAGCCACATCTATTCTTCCTGCTGGTTTATAATTTGGTGCTATTTTCGGAAGTCTATCATAGTCCATCCTTTCTACACGAAACATACAATTATTTCGTAGTGCTTTTTCCCTTCGTTTATAGATTTAACGTTCATCTTTGTTCTTATTACATCATTATTTATGTGGTCTAGTTTTGTACATCATTTAGTTTCTCTCAAGAATTACATTTCAGATCCTAGTTTCTTGCATTCCATCTTCTTTGTTATAAACCAGGCTTCACTTCCATACAAAAGTACTGGATTTGCCATTGTTTTATAAAATTTAATTCCTGATCCTTTCTTGTTTTATTTCTTAAAGCGTTGTGTAATGTTCCGGTTATAGTTGAAATCTTGACAGTTTGAGGTTAATATCTCGTTCTTTTTCTAAACCTATTTCACATCCAAGGTATCTGAAGCTTGAGATCTGTTCTATAGGTTGATCATCTAAAATAATTTTAGATCTTATTTGTTGCCTACCCCAAAAAAGTTATTATCTTTGTTTTGATTTTAGGAATATTAAAATTATAGTTATTACGTATTAAGATTAATGCATATATAGCATGTTGTAAATCATCTTCACTTTTCCATACTAGTACTATATATTCTACATATAATAAAGCCTTTATCTCTGGTTATTTAATTTAATTCCCTGTCCAAAATCGCTTCCATTTTAGGAAAATGCCATTAATATATAAAGCGGATGATAATGCACACCATTGTCTGACTCCTCTATTTATTGTTATGACTTGTGTTTTCTTCTTCACATATCTGAATTTTCATATAAACTTCTCACAACTTTAATGAGGTGTATGGCGTATCCATGTTCTTCCATTATGTTCCATAGTTTTTATCTATTTACATTATCAAAAGTTTTTTGGGAATATCTTTTTATCGCGGAGTAAAAATTTTCCGAAATAATTCTTGACATTTATCTGAATTTGACAAATTTATACTGTTCTGAAGTGAGAAATAATCATTCTTCTGTATCTCTTGGTTGAAATATCACAGTAATTAACTGTGAAATATCCGACTATCGAATAAGAGCTACTACATTTACTTGTTCCCGTTGTATCTAAGAGGAAATTTGCAATAAGTAAATTTCTGTAAATGTTTATATGGATAACACGAAGAAGATAGAGGAATAAGCTTTGTAAGAGTATTTTTTACGAAATTAGAGAAAGTATTGTGAGTGCTAGATAGTAAATGGGTATTACAAATTAATTTAAAGAAAACAATTTATTTGTAAAGTGGATAGTTTTAGATGACGGCATGGATGCATAAAAATAACTGAAGAGAGGATATATTTAGCAGTGAAGATAAACTCAAATTGTAGCCAGAAAGAGGATATTAAATATAGAATTCAAGAATATAACTTTGGAAATCAAATTACAGATATATAAATCAACAATAATTAGGTACGTTAACTTTTGAGCAGAAACTTGGACACTGAATAGGAATTTAAATTTAAAATTAACATCTACCGAAGCGCACTATTTTAGGAGATCCACTAGACACTCTAAATTATAAAAAATGTCTAACAAAGTAATAAGACAAACCATGAAAGTTCAAAATTAAATTTTAGATCTTATATGATATGGACAGCTAGAATTGTATGGGCATGTACTCAGAATGCATGAGATAAGATTACCAAAACAAGGTTTACAATGTAACCCATCGGGAAGAGGAAGAAGACATGGTCGACCTAGACTTAAATGGGTGGAGGATATTGAAAGAGGAATGAGGGAATTAAGTCTGCAGCAATATGATTGGGAGGGTAGAGAAGAGTTGAGGAAGGGAATAAAGGCTTGAACTTTGGATAAAGAAATATTGGAAATCTGTTGATAATATTATAAATACTTATCAGATATTTAAAAATAGATTGTGTGTTTTAAATAGTTGTACTGTTTATGTGTAGTAAGTTTTTGTCTATCTCTTGTGGCTTATACTTTATTATAATCATAACCATTTCCTTCCGAAATTTACCGCTTTTCTGGAAAAGTCAATGTCCATTTTATTTTGTATTTAAATACCTTAATTATATAGCAAATTAATACAGAACCAGCTTGTGAAAATACAAAAATAGTGAACGTTAGTTTTGGTGTGGGTAGATTTGTTTAAAAATTTTATATCACATCTTTGTAAGATACCGAATTTTAGGAAATTAAGTACTTTTTCGGCTTGCCTGTTGTGAGTTTCTATGCACGCGCAGGCACACACATGTGCACACAGAGGTATTTTTTAGAGATGGCGCGTAAATTTGCTTGGATGTGCGCGAGTGACATCATGCAAATCAATGGTTGGGGTAAGACTCTGTTTTCACCAGCAGACTGCTGATAAAGCTACTGGGTTAGATAACAGATGAATAACACGACACTCCCTTTCTTTACAAATAAACAAGTGGACTCGACTATAAGCTACTACGCAACATACGTCTTACGCCACGTCTAAAATATGTATGTATGTATTTATTCACTGCAATTGGGTACTACCCGGTGGCAGAGTTAAGAATACAGATCAAATTACAAATACTATATTTACAACAATAACACAATAAACAATACAAGCATGATATTATTTTAACTTTAGTAACTTAAAACATATCTAATTACTTATCTATTTACATATTATATACCATTATAATTCAAAAGTTAAACTATAAACCATCTAGATTTTTTCTAAATTTGTTCAGCTACAGGGGACAGCCCTGAAAGGCTGCTACAGGAAATTCATTCCATTCTTCAATGGTTCTATTAACAAAAGAAAATTTTCCTACGTCGGTGCTGTATCTTCTACCCTTAATTTTATACCTATGATCGTTTCGTCCATAATAATCCGGATTATCTAACCTTACACTAACGTCCACCCATGCCTTTACACCAGCATTAGCTTTGAATAATGCTACCAACCTATGTTTTTTACGCCTAATTCTTAATTCCTCCCATTTAGTCTCATCTCCTTTTATAGGCCCAAAATACTTGCCTCTTTTTATGAATTTTATTGCCCTCTTCTGTACTTTTTCTAACGGATCGATTTGGTTAGCTCTATACGGGTCCCAGCATGCTACTCCATATTCCATAACCGGCCGCACTAAGGCCTTGTAGGCAATTTCCCTGGACCTAGCGCTCCCCTTTTTCAATATTCTCATTACGAAATGTAATGCCTTCCACGCATTCCTAGATGTGGAATTTACTTGTTCGTCCCATTCAGCATTACCTGCCAGGTACACTCCCAAGTATTTGCAGCTGTCCACCTGTGGAATTTGCATCCCTCCCATGTGATAGTTAACAATAATTTTGCCCTTAGTTCTACTAAAACCAATGGACTTACTTTTCTTGGCATTAATTGACATTTTGTTAGCCGCAGCCCAATTACAGATTTGATTTAAATCATCCTGAAGAGCGGTTTCATGCGCTGTATTCCGAATTTTATTATAAATGATACAATCGTCTGCAAACAACCTTATCTGGCAGTTAATATTAACAGCAATGTCATTAACAAAAACGAGAAACAGTACCTCTATACATACGAACCCTTTTCTGAAACTGTTGCTTTGCATTCAAAAACATGAATGCGATGAAATCTCGATTTCAAATTTTAGATACTGGCAGAGAAAATAAAAATGACAAAATACTTAAAATTTTGACCCATAGTAGCAAAGCTCTTGACAACGGCTGATGTTACAAGAGTTTTATTTGAAGTAAATTATGTTTTAAAGAGAAAGTGTCCTGCTTACTCTCTCTTTCACGCACACACACAGGCACTCACACACATACCAATGCTTTTCGTTGATTCATGGGAGCTCAAATGCATTTCGATGAATTACTTTGGAGGGTTGCGGTAATTTCTCCATCTTTTAGACATATGCAGAGAAAGTTAAAGTTCCAGTTTATTCTAAAGTGAACATGTAGATTTTCAGACATAGTATATTATTTTTACGTATAAAATTAAACAATTCACCACAAGACAGTATGTTAAAGACGATACCTAGGTGTAGTACTAATTGATTGTTGACAGTTGGTATTCTGTATGTTGGGTGCATAGCTGATGACGTGTCGAGCTTAATAATCCTTCACCTCACCCTCCCGTGTTTGCCTCATCTAATTGCTGTCATCTGACAATGCCAATTAGGATAATGATATATAGATAATGTTGGTACTCGTTGCCTTCACATATAGCGCATGACACAATTATTGCATCAGTATTTGTTTTTAATTTATCATGCCGTTATTACAAAAAGAAATCAATTTTAATCCTGTTTGCTAACCAAGTTTGGCCAATAAATGCACGGACGTAACAAATTTACTCACCGCTGCAGCATTGGAATTATTAATATATCCATCTTTCTCTGAAGAAAAGTATAGTGTGCCATAAGGTTCAATATTAGGGCCACTTCTATTTTCGTTGTATATCAATGACCTCCCATTACACGTAACACCTAAAAATAGTGTTCCATTTGCTGACGACTCAAACTTTATCTTTAAAAATCATACTAAAACTTCATTACAATTCAGCATAAATAAATCAGTGTTCAAACTATACAAGTGGCTAAAAGTTAACAGATTGATTTAAAATATTGTTAAAACTAGCCAAATAGACTTCAGTGGGCACTTAAACCCTGATCAACAGTGCCAAGTAATTACTAATAATTCAGTAATAAGCAGTCAAAGAGGCATTAATTTTCTAGGCATTACTATTGATGCAACTCTATCCTGGAATGAGTATATTTTAGCGTTATGTAAAGTTAAGCCGTACAGCATCCTTCAGCTGCTTTAGCACTCGTGGTACCTCTGACGTTACTAGAGGAACCTCGGGCCGAACTGCCGAGCCCCTCCCGTCGGGGAGTTGTTCGAATTAGGTTGGACTTGAGGGGGCAGTGTGTTCCCGACACTCACGGGGAATTGGGTACCTCCGGCCAGACTACGGCCACCCAGAAGGGGTAGAGGGTTGCCTAAGAAGTCCCGGGTTCTAGCCTGCAGAGCTAGTAGAAGGTGTGCTAGATCACCGGGCGGCTCCACCGAGGTTTTCGGCAGTCTTCCCTGCGGGATTGACGCGCGTATGTGGCGTATACACTTCCATCCCGTCTTGACGTTGTCAACGGAGGGGGGAGGCTTTTTAAGAAATCAGGTATTGCCCTATGGAAAGAGCCCCGGAGTTATCCATCGCTCCCGGGTTGAAGGAGGCCAGTGTCCTTGGACTTTAGGGTCTTTGGACTTTTAGTAGATCCTCTGCACAAACTAAGCCATACAACATATGCAATGCGAGTGTTGATCTAATTCTTTAACAAAGAGACAATGAGAATTATATACTTTGGGTATATTTACTCAGTACTGGCCTATGGAATATCATTCTGGGGGGTTGCTAATCAGGCCACCATGGTATTTAGTATAAAAATGAAATACTACGAATAATTAAACAAGTACCAATCTCTACTCCAAGTAAACCAGTTTTTGGCAAACTTAATATATTTCCAATGCCATGTGTATATATTCTAGAAACTGTATCTTTTATTCATAATAATATACATTCTTTATTTTAAATAAGGTCTATCATGCTCATAATACTCGAGAAACTAAACTAATACATCTGCATCTCACCGATTGAACAGAACAGTCAACGGCATTTCCTACAAAGGAGTAATTTTTTACAAGATACGCAATTCTATCAACTCATTCTTAGGCAAAATGTTCGAGAAAAAAGGCAAGCGGCTCTTGTTAAAGCACGCGTTCTATAGTTCAAATGGTTTTCTTGAATTCAAACTGTAACCTGTCTATTGTTTATGTAATAAAATTCGGATTATTTAGCTATATATTCTGCAATTCGGGGTGAAGTTTAAATACAAAACGGTTACAATTAAGTTAATCAATTAAAAGATTTATGATAAACAATATTTTTGTCTTTTTGTGGTGCGTAAATGTATAAAGACGATGGTTTTCCGACGTGCAAACACGCGACGTATAATTACCTAATTGTCCATGAGAGAAATAGGGAAACTACAAGTTGATTCCGCAAATTTCCAACGACTGTCCTTGCGATTTAGTGTGGTCATTTCAAACGCACGGGAAATTGTAGACGCTTAAAATGAAAAGTAAATCCGTTGGAATCATCGGAATATGTGGGATCAAGATATCATCTTCTTTGTACTTTCCCTTGATGATTGTTGTCTCAATGATGTTATTCATTTACTTTTACACAGTTGGTCTCGTTACATTGCACAGTCATAGTTGGTTAATATTATTTAGCAAGATCACAACTGATCCTACTTTTGATTTTAAAATTCTGATTTGGGAGTTGATTGCTCTTAACACCGTGCCTTATATATATATATATATATATATATATATATATATATATATATATATATATTTCCATATCTGTTCTATATATTATTCATAGAAAATATAGTTTACCTATTTGCTTACATTTATTCATCATAATTGTTTAAATAATTTGTTCTAGTAGTAATAGTAAGTAGAGGTATAAGAGAAAACACATCCAATGGTAAAAAGAGCAAGTCTAGATGTGCATAACCTCTGCATGACCAATTAGGAAAGAAATAAACAAAGAGAAGTACATCTTAAAGCTTCAACAACATATATGTATAATAAGAAAAACATATATTTCAGAAATAGCTAATTCAGCAAAAAAATCATTAAAGTTTATATGTATTAATTAGAACCAGATGCTCGCCTCGGTAGCATAGATGGTAGCGTGTCTGCCTCACGTTCAAGAGATCCCGAGTTCGAATCTAGGTCAAGATGAGTTACCTGGGTAAGGTTTTTTCCGGGGTTTTCCCTTATCCTAAAAGACAAATTTCGGGTAACTCTAAGCTCTATGGAGCCTGAACTCATTTGGGCATCATTTCACCCATTCATTCATCGTCCGATATGAGGAGGACGTTGGAAGACGTAAATGAAAAAAAAATTAGAACCAGATTTTTCTCTTTCATCATTTATATCTATGAGAGAGAAAGCGCTATACTTATTCCAAAACACTATATATATATATATATATATATATATATATATATATATATATATATATATTTATTTGAAAATGTATTTTGAGGATCTTTTAAAATAAGGAAAACATTATTAGAAAAAGCTTCGATCGTGCATTGCATGTGATCACCTAATTTAGCACGGGAAGTTGAAATAAATTCCAAAATTAGTTAAGAAGACCTCAAACTATATTATTATAGTTAGTTACTAACACTCCCCACATGGCAACCTTGGCCTTCGGGGTAACCTCACCCCACCAAGTGATGACCGGACCCATTTCTCAGGTGGAGGCACCCAGAGGGCGGTGTCCATTACCTCCGATGATAGGGTGATAGTGAAGATGGCGGTGAGGTGAGAGGACCGTGGACTCCGAACCACGTTGGGCATAGGGGATACTTCACGTGTGCTAGACAGAGGTGAAGGCGTGGATAGGGCCGACTTAAAATCGCCAACCCCAGAGCCGGGAATCGAACTCGGGACCCTTAGAACGGGAGCCGCGAACGAAACCACCGCGCTACCCCGGCGCCCAACTATATTATTATTATTATTATTATTATTATTATTATTATTATTATTATTATTATTATTATTATTATTATTATTATTATTATTATTATTATTATTATTATTATTATTATTATTATTATTATTATTATTATTATTATTATTATTATTATTATTATTATTATTATTATTATTATTATTATTATTATTATTATTATTATTATTATTATTATTATTATTATTATTATTATTATTATTATTATTATTATTATTATTATTATTATTATTATTATTATTATTATTATTATTATTATTATTATTATTATTATTATTATTATTATTATTATTATTATTATTATTATTATTATTATTATTATTATTATTATTATTATTATTATTATTATTATTATTATTATTATTATTATTATTATTATTATTATTATTATTATTATTATTATTATTATTATTATTATTATTATTATTATTATTATTATTATTATTATTATTATTATTATTATTATTATTATTATTATTATTATTATTATTATTATTATTATTATTATTATTATTATTATTATTATTATTATTATTATTATTATTATTATTATTATTATTATTATTATTATTATTATTATTATTATTATTATTATTCTTATTATTATTATTATTCTTATTATTATTATTATTCTTATTGTTGTTCTTATTGTTATTGTTGTTCTTATTGTTACTGTTATTCTTATTGTTACTGTTATTATTATTGTTATTATTGTTATTATTATTGTTATTATTGTTATTATTATTGTTATTATTGTTATTATTATTATTATTGTTATTATTATTATTATTATTATTATTATTATTATTATTATTATTATTATTATTATTATTATTATTATTATTATTATTATTATTATTATTAGTATTATTATTATTATTATTATTATTATTATTATTATTATTATTATTATTATTATTATTATTATTATTATTATTATTATTATTATTATTATTATTATTATTATTATTATTATTATTATTATTATTATTATTATTATTATTATTATTATTATTATTATTATTATTATTATTATTATTATTATTATTATTATTATTATTATTATTATTATTATTATTATTATTATTATTATTATTATTATTATTATTATTATTATTATTATTATTATTATTATTATTATTATTATTATTATTATTATTATTATTATTATTATTATTATTATTATTATTATTATTATTATTATTATTATTATTATTATTATTATTATTATTATTATTATTATTATTATTATTATTATTATTATTATTATTATTATTATTATTATTATTATTATTGCAGCTAATAATATACGTTAGAGACCAAGATTTCATCAAATACAAAAGTATTCATTCTGACAGGATTTTGAAACCTTGAAGTAAACCATTTATTTCATTCGTAATTGACATTACCAGAATATATGATTTACTGTCTCATCCGCTAAACCACATGTACATATTTTATCCTTTGCAATTTTGAATTTAAATAGAGACTCTTTCAAGAATGTATGTCCACTGCGGAGCCTATTGATTGTAACAATTGATTTTTTTGGCAATCTGAACTTCTTGAACCGCGAGGAAGTATTCTTCTTGTTATATTGTTTAAAGTAAATTTTGCTTTTCATTGTCTCCTATTCTTCAGCCCCTTTTCTCACAATTATTTTGAAGGAGTCTTAAAATCACTGGCTGGCAAATTCAGTTGGACTCTGTACCATCAATAACATAACGGATTATCTACCATTGCCTTGTAAGTTATTCCTGAACAAGAGGAATTACACATATTCAATATGTATATTTCATTGTTCAAATTCATGTAATTTATTCTTAATGTAATATAAAGTATGACGTGTTCTGAAATAAATGCAGTAAAATTCTTATAAAACACTTTTTCAATTTGTAAACATGCAAAGTTATGTTCACATCTTTTCACTACCTCCAAAGTTGCCTTCGCTTCAGCAGTTGATATAGATTGAGCTGTTCTTAATTATATATTCGTAATTTAGGAACATGGCAAAAGCAGCGAAATATTTGTTGGTAATTTTTGATTCATCGGTAAATATATACATGTTGAATTGTTTCACTTTTCTTCCATGAATTGGTTGAGATTCACACTACCAAAATTTGTCATTTTTATTATAATTTCTTATTTGATGGACATGTCAGGTATACTTTTTTCTTTTAATTTACATTATCAAACGTCAATCCATATGGAACGATGAGAGGAATGGATGAAATGTTGCTAAAATGACCTCAGGTTCGATAGAGATTAGAATTACCAGACACTTATCTTTCAGGATAAGGGAAAACCCCGGAAATAACCTTATCCAGATAACCCACTCTGATCGAGATTAAAACTCGGGACTTCTTGAACGTGAGGTAGACACGCTACAATCTGCACTATCGAATCGGGCCCAGGTATATACTTAGTGCACTATATGAAATCGTAAAGAGGTGATGGTTAGCAATTCTACAAAATGTTCAATCAGTAAGATACCTCTTTCTTAAATACACTCCTGGAAATGGAAATAAGAACACATTGACGCCAGTGTGTCAGACCCACCATACTTGCTCCAGACACTGCGAGAGGGCTGTACAAGCAATGATCACACGCAGAGCTCAGCGGACACACCAGGAACCGCGGTGTTGGCCGTCGAATGGCGCTAGCTACGCAGCGTTTGGGCACCGCCGCCGTCAGTGTCAGCCAGTTTGCCGTGGCATACGGAGCTCCATCGCAGTCTTTAACACTGGTAGCATGCCGCGACAGCGTGGACGTGAACCGTATGTGCAGTTGACGGACTTTGAGCGAGGGCGTATAGTGGGCATGCGGTAGGCCGGGTGGACGTACCGCCGAATTGCTCAACACGTGGGGCGTGAGGTCTCCACAGTACATCGATGTTGTCGCCAGTGGTCGGCAGAAGGTGCACGTGCCCCTCGACCTGGGACCAGACCGCAGCGACGCACGGATGGACGCCAAGACCATCGGATCTTACGCAGGTCCGTAGGGAACCGTACCGCCACTTCCCAGCAAATTAAGGACACTGTTGCTCCTGGGGTATCGGCGAGGACCATTCGCAACCGTCTCCATGAAGCTGGGCTACGGTCCCGCGCACGTTAGGCCGTCTTCCGCTCACGCCCCAACATCGTGCAGCCCGCCTCCAGTAGTGTCGCGACAGGCGTGAATGGAGGGACGAATGGAGACGTGTCGTCTTCAGCAATGAGAGTCGTTTCTGCTTTGGTGCCAATGATGGTCGTATGCGTGTTTGGCGCCGTGCAGGTGAGTGCCACAATCAGGACTGCATACGACCGAGGCACACAGGGCCAAAACCCGGCATCAGGGTGTGGGGAGCGATCTCCTACACTGGCCGTACACTTCTGGTAATCGTCAAGGGGACACTGAATAGTGCACGGTACATCCAAACCGTCATCGAACCCATCGTTCTACCATTCCTAGACCGGCAAGGGAACTTGCTGTTCCAACAGGACAATGCACGTCCGCATGTATCCCGTGCCACCCAACGTGCTCTAGAAGGTGTAAGTCAACTACCCTGGCCAGCAAGATCTCCGGATCTGTCCCCCATTGAGCATGTTTGGGACTGGATGAAACGTCGTCTCACGCGGTCTGCACGTCCAACACGAACGCTGGTCTAACTGAGGCGCCAGCTGGAAATGGCATGGCAAGCCGTTCCACAGGACTACATCCAGCATCTCTACGATCGTCTCCATGGGAGAATAGCAGCCTGCATTGCTGCGAAAGGTGGATATACACGGTACTAGTGCCGACATTGGGCATGCTCTGTTGCCTGTGTCTATGTGCCTGTGGTTCTGTCAGTGTGATCATGTGATGTATCTGACCCCAGGAATGTGTCAATAAAGTTTCCCCTTCCTGGGACAATGAATTCACGGTGTTCTTATTTCAATTTCCAGGAGTGTACTTTAACTGGATTATTTACCGACTCTCAAAGACGAATTAGTAACAAATTAAAGGATTTTCCAGATAGAACAGCATTTTAGTTAAGAAGAGTTTGCAAATATATTTGAATCTTATATTTAATGGAGTATTGTTTCATTCCAGTAAATGCATTTACTAAGGTGGACTTCCTATACTTTACGGCCAAAGAAATTGATTTACTCTGAATTCTCTGTCATTTGACAGTGACTTTTAATTAGTGGATAAAAGTTGAAGGCATTTTAATTTTTTAAATTTATTACTTGGCTGATCAGCAGTATTGCTATGCAAGACATTGGTAAATTACATAAGTACTATATACAAATTAACAACTGAGGAATTACCGTCCTCTAACATATACAATAGGTGATAAATTTATGATATAAACAAACTGACAACAATTAAGAACACATTTAAATGAAAGATAATAAAAGATAAAGTATAAGATGGACAACGATTGAAAAGGGAGGTTAGATATGTGATGCTAGATTATAATCAGTGGTGTTATGAGAAAATAGATAATATACTTTGAGTTAGTGAGAAAAGCCGCTATCTTCTGAATCAGTGAGTAGGATGTCTTGAACATTTTAATTTTTGATTTTAGGAGAGGGTCATAAGAAGTATAAACGATTGGATCTTTTCCTAACCAAGTACGTCGTAGATAGCTAATAAATTATTGTCATTGGACGAATACATTTTTCTCTCATGTATTCAAGAGATGCATCCCGTATGTGTTAAAGTGTATGACAAAATTTGTATAACTTTTGCTGATCTGATAATTCTATTTCTAAAGGGAGCTAATTATAGTTTACTGGATATGTTTCTGTTATTGTAAAACACAAAACTGGTATTTTCTAGAGCTACTGTAATCCACTTGTTTGTATTATTTGGAAAAGAGATTCTTCTAATTTGACTAGGCTTTCTGTGTCGAAAACTGTAGTACATTTCAGTTTGTTTGCATGTTGGAATCCATATATTTTTGTAAATTAAGTAAAATATGAGGCTAGTACGATATATATTGTCTTGAGGTGGACTTTTAAAGAATGTTCGAATTTCGTCAATAGTAATACATATAAATATTAGCGCTCTCTGAAATTAAATTAAAATAAGTGTTAACGTTAGGAATTATTTTCTAGAACTTAATTCTCTCAATTAGAACAGCTAAACGTTTTCATATACGAAAAAAGTACACTTTAAAGTTCTAATTACCTGTGTATTTCATAATATATTATTACATAGGAAAGAATTTTCTTTTCTGAAACCAAACTATAGTAAGGATAGTTCTTTTGATATTCTAGCCATCAAACATGCCTAATGTTTACATTTTTCTAGGATTGTCAGAAGACAAAATGGATGTTTGTATAGGCACGAATATATTGTTTTTAGCACTTACAAAAATACGAGACGTGTTTCCATTCTGAGGTAAATGTATGTTTCCTGAAAATTTCACCATAAAAATCTGGAATAATAGTGTGAGCTGTTCTGAAAATTCATATATTATAAGTATCTTTAATTTATTCCATCTAGTCCGGAAGAGGAGCTCATCCGCGATTTTGAAGTGGAAAATCCCAAGCCATTGTTTGTAAAATGTACATCCAGAAAAATGTCACCCTCAATTGTATGAAGATTTGATATTCTTGGAGTTCAAAGAAGGGCACTTGAATGAACTGCTTCAGTTTGGACACCATATTCGTTAGGTACACACTAATTTATCGTCGTCTTAAGTCTTTAAGCTTTGGACTTATGTTGGTTAAACATGAGCACTTTTTAACAGAAATACAGAATTATATATAGCAATTATTTTTATGTCGAATTCAGCTTCAGATGGCTTATAGTTAATGAAAGCTTTTTATGCTCAGAAAGATTTCGGTCTAGACAAAATAGCTTCTCTGAGTTTAGCAAGCCTATTGCATTTATCATTCCACAACACAGCTGCTTACTGTCTTATCTATGTATTTGTGGGAAGGTTAATATTGTTTTGGTTCTATGAATTAAAACAATCTGCAATAATTTCAAAATACATGATACAGTAAGATGAGCCCTGTGTGGCTTACTCTAACTTAGGTGAACAAACGAACCTACAGTAATCGTCGTGATATGACTAATATGTAAGCAACATTAGAGCAAATGTCAGTCGCAGGAGATTTAAACTGGCGAAAAATAAATTTGGGAATATTTAAGAACTGGAGTGTGCATGAGAAACTTTAGTAAAACTGTTTTTAATTCTTGCGACAGTTTTTTCCCGGATAGATCAAAACATTTTCTACAATATCATATAAAGCTTTTTAGACAAATTTTCCTTACGTTTTACCCATTTCAACCAAATTTGTAATGCATCAAATATCTTCTCGAAACTCATAGATATTTAAAACTTTTTGCCTAAAAATCATATGAGAGTATAAACTACCGCGCTATTAATCAATTTTAAATTCTCTGACAAAAGTTACTCACATTCTGAACATACTAAGTTTGTGAGCTGTTTCTTTCGTATGGACGAGGAAATGGACAAATGCACAAAGAAAAAATACAGGTGTATTTGGGTAGTGAAAGAACCTAGAAGCATATCAATATCACTCTGTCGATATTATAAAAATACACATTCATACGATATAATCCGCTTACTTCAGAATGAATTGCAGAAGTTGCGATGTTGTCAGACTTTCAAGAAAAACTTATAATGAAGCACAAATATTAGGTGTTGCTTTGGATTTATTCTGGAGTTAGGTGTGATGTCGTCTTTAATCAAACATTGTATTACTGATCACAAATCCGTTTAAATTTAATTTATATTCAAATGTGCAGGATTTCCATTCAGTTTTAAACAAATATGCTGATATAGCGAACTAATGACGTCCTGCTTCCCATAATTATTTCGGATTAAAATAAAAGCAAATCACGGTCCTGTGTAATACGAGAACAAATTCTTTGGAGCCTGTGAATTTAATGAGGAAAACCGAATATTTAACTACTAAATGATGAGTTTGTTTTCCAACGTGCGTGAAGACCGATCATTAATGAATCAAATTGTAATATCACCATGAGGCTTTTTTATTTGGGCTATTGCCTAAAACAATGCTTTTATAAACTTTGATTTAAACCATTAAAGTTTAAGCCAGTTATAAAACAATCAGTGTTTTCGGAAGCTAACAAACTTTCTCATTTTTGTATATGGAATTGGTGGGGTAGAAGGATCTTGCTTTTATCGTCCATATTTGGATACAGACGGAAGTAAAATACACTGCATAAATAAACTACAAAATAAACTGCAGTCAAATGTGCCTATGGTAAAGGACGGGGAGGACCCAAGTAAAATAATTGGTGTGATGGCATGCTTGGATGTTGACGGGGTATCATTTGACTGCAGTTTGTTGGATTTTGCCTTTTTTATACAAAACACTACAATGTAATTGTAAAAATGATATAATATTTACAATTGAAAATACTCAAAATTGTGCTAGTATAACCGACAAAGGCCAGTACAATATTATAACAAACAAACCACACTAAAATATTTTTAAATTGACTACAGCATAATGTTACCCAAGGGAAACACCGCCAAATAAAAGGTTAACTGCTAAATGATGAAATAGTTTTCCAACGTCCGTGAAGACCGATCATTAATGAATTAAATTGTAATATCACTATGAAGCTTTTTTAATTTGGCTATTGCCTAAAACAATGCTTTGATAAACTTTGATTTAAACCATTAAAGTTTAAGCCAGTTATAAAAGAATCAATGTTTTCGGAAGCTAACAGACTTTCTAATTTTTATATATGGAATGGGTGGGGTAGAAAAATCTTGCTTTTGTCGTCGATATTTGGATACAAAGGGAAGTAAAATAACTTAAAATTGTTTAGATTTATTCGTTTAATCAACGTACAAACTTACTGAAGATGGTGGGTGTTGTTTTATTTTATCTTTTTCTTTTCTAAAATTCCAGAATCACTCGCCAAGTCATTGCAATATTTCTTCTTTTTCTAATGCTTGACTGTGGTAGAGAGAGGAGATGCTGTGTTACATCCCGGTTTTACCGGAAATGATCTTTTGACATACTCTGGGCCCTTGTTCCGCAAATTAATATTTAGAAATTAGTTCCTTCAATGTATGAGAAGCACAACATAAAAACAGAAGTTGGAGAAAAAATGAATGTCATTTTGGAACTCAATATCTCCAGAGATGAATCTCAATAATTTTAAAAAATATTCCCCACCCAATGTTCCCATATTGGGAATATATTTTAGTGTCTTATTTTTCAAAAAGTGGATGTTCCCTGTGGAATCCTCGTGATGCGGGATACATTTTTAAAGATAATACATTCTAAGATTTGACATTTTAAGGTAAAATTACAGATAGTATTAAAACAGGATTTACTTCAAATGAACATTAATATCAATTAAACATTTTTGAAATATTCACTGTTGTTAATGTGAATATTCCAATATTTTATATAATACATATTTTTAAAGTACCACGGCACTATTTTATTTCGGTATCTAATTTTATAGAGAAAGAATAGTTAAGAATGTGTGGAGATACGTGAAATTTCCTAAACCACTCAATAGATATTATTCGTTTACAAAGATTTAGCATAGTTATTTCGGACATACATAAACTATAAAATATTTATAAAAACTACAATTATTGGATTTATAAGGGTTTCATAACTATGTCACGCATTTCAATGCGATTTTACTGAAAATGAACACTAGAGGATTTTTATTTTCCTTTATTTCAAATATGGCAGAATTTTAATGAATGAGAACAGGGTAAATGAAGCTCCTTAAAATCTTACAAATAATTAGTTATTAAAGGGTTGCACATCATATTCGCATAAAAGTTTCCTCAGGTTTCGCTGATTCTTTTACTAAGGATTATTTTTTCATAAAACTCTTTAGGGTGTGTTACGGCATTTTTAGAATGTGTTAAAATGATAAGTTGCCATTCTAACTTTCAAAAACGTCCGTTACCCTAATTTTCAACCCTTAACGCACAAGCTAACACATCTTGGTGAATATAACCTAATCTAAAATTATGCTTGAAGGAAATTTTACGTATATTGCGTATTTTAGAGTCTATGTTTTTGTGTTGCAAGGTTTTATCTATTTCTTACGCTTTACTAATTGTACACAATTATTCAAAAGTTTTCCTAATGAAGCGGTTTTCACATTATTCTCAGAAAATTCAAAACATACGTTTTATTAGTTATACGAATAGTTTAAGCACTTCACATTTTAATTAAAATTGTTTGATCATTTTTGAAGAAATAAAAAGACAACGAAAAACTTTTTGGTTGTGTAGATAGTTGTTGGATTTTTTCTTGAAAATCTTGATGTTTGCATCTCTGCAATATGCAGAACTTAAATACAAATTGTTGTATTAATCTGAGTGAATGTTTTTGCTAAAAATGCAATTTTATAATTCAAGAGAATTCAAAACAATTATTTCAGGTCCAATTTCAATATCAAATTTTTGTGGTGAACTACTATCTATACCTTATCTACTAAGGGTAGTGGCAGAAAAAGTATTAGAAATATTAGGCTGTGATATAAGCAATGTATCGTGTTACGCAAGCCCAAAGCCTTAGGCCCGGTGCGTTAAGTTGGCAACTTTGAATGAAAGAAACCGCATTACCTAATAGGCGAAAATTAGCCAAAAGATTAACAGGAAACATTTTTCTCCAAAAATAATGTACATGCGGGCTGGCTTAGGAACACCTGTCTCCCATAAGTGGAATCCTTGTTTCGATTCTCATCTGAGGGATTTTTCTAAAGCCAAGATCACTACCTATTCTCCGCAGTCTGGAAGTGTGAATGTGTGTGATATATAAAACAAAAGAAAGAAAAACTCCAACATGAGAAAATAATATACGAGGGTGATTTGAAAAGTTTCCGACCTCAATATGAAGATGGCAGCACGCGTAAATAAAAGCTAGTGAATTTCGCTGTACATCTGTTGACAATCACCAAAGTTTCAGCCATTTTGGACGCTCAGTTGTTATGTAACAGTCGTTTGAGTGAGTTGATGTGACTGTTTTTATGAAAAAGGACAAATTGGAGTATCGAGCTGTCATTAAATATTTATTTGAAAAGCAATACGCCTACGCAAATCAAAGATGAGTTGGATTCTGTGTATGGGGATTCTGCACCATCATTTACCACAGTGAAAGTTTAGGCAACTTAATTTCAATGTGGCCGTAAGCTTGGTAGACGATGAACTTTTGGGACGGCCAAGAACTGCAACTACCGACGAAAACATCGCCAAAGTTTACCAAATGGTGCTAGACGACCGCTGAATTAAAGTGAGAGAAATAGCATAGGCTATGAGCATGTCAAAAGAACGTGTTTGTCACATATTAAATCAACATTTAGACATGAAAAGGCTGTCCGCACGTTGGGTGCCACGTTTGCTCACGTTAGACCAAAAACGTGTTTGAATGAACATTTCCAACGCTCTGTTGGCGCAGTTTAGGTGGAATAAATCCGAGTTTTGGCTCCGATTAATTACTGTAGATGAAACTTGGATAATCCATTATACGCCAGAAACAAAAATATAGTTCAAACAGTGGACTGCAAAGAGGAACCGGCACCAGAAAAAGGAAAAGCTGTTTTTTTTTCGGCTGGGAAAGTGAGGGTGACTTTTTCTTGGGATAGTCATATAGTTATTTTAATCGATTATCTTCAAAAAGGAAAAACCATTACAGGAGCATACTATGCATCATTACTTGACAAGCTGAAGGTAGAACTTGCAGGAAAACGACCACATTTGCAGAAAAAGAAAATCCTGTTTCTCCAAGACAACGCACCGTTTCACACCTCAGCGGTTGCAATGGCGAAAATCCACGAATTACGGTTTGAACTGCTTGACCATCCGCCTTACTCACCGGATCTAGCCCCACGCGACTTCTTTTTGTTCCCTCATCTGAAAATTGCACTCGAAGGACGGAGGTTTTCGTCAAATAAAGAGGCAATCACCTTCATGAACAATTATTTTGCAAAGAAAAACGCCGAGTACTATTTGGATGAGTTACAGAGATGGGAGCATCACTGGGAGAAGTGTGTAGAGTTACAAGGAGACTATGTTGAAAAATAAATTATGAAAAAGTCTTGTATCTTCATTAGGTCGGAAACTTTTCAGACCACCTATGTAGATGGGTATGAAAGTCAAAGAATAATAAAAAATTCCAACGAGGAGCAATAATATATGTGATGTTCACATACATACAAACACAAACTCTTTGCTCTGGAAAGTTCTGTTGTATGGACACAGAGTGAAAGATTTGGGAATTTTAAATAATTACTAATGATGATGATGACGGTCGCAATAAATCAAATATTTGCACATCTCTATAGGTCATTATAGCCTTTAAATTGCCAAGTGAATTTGCATAATCCAGAGACCAGCTGTGGATATGATATCAACTAATTCCGTACCTTACTCGACCCCAAGTCATTATTATTAAAATAGGTTATGGAGCATCAGATCCAATTGTCGACACATGAAATAAATAAAACATGGACCCGTCCATTTGCAGTGGAAAGAGGTGTAAATAAAAAGTGTAGGCCTGGAGGGTGTGTGCTGTGTGGAGGGGAGGGTGAATTAAACAGCATTGTATGTACATATTTGCATAGTAACATGTTAACACACACACATTCTGCTTTGAACGGAGCTTTAGTATTGTGGTAATTACGAATTCATGATGAAGAGATCGCAAAACAAGCATTGGCGGCAGTGGCGGATTTTGACCACCATTAAGCACATCTCTACATGTGAGAAAACAGTCTTTTATGGATAAACACAGTAGTTGGTTCCGACGAATTGGGGAACCCATAAAATAAAACAAAGTAGCATCTACCCAGAAGAAGGATTTCATTCCAAACAAAACTTTTATTTCAAGATTTCAATGGAAATACGTTATTTGAGTTACTTTAAATAAAAATGACTTTGGATTAATTTCAACTTCAAAGGATACACGAAGATTTTAGAGAAAATTCTTTCAACCCAGGCTATTTTTAACATAAAGTGTTTCTTTATTTTCTATTGTATCCACAACTGTAACTTGTAACTATTTTTAGATATCATATGTTTGAGATGTTTAATTACATTGGGCGACAAAAAATAATTTTTGAATGTTTCGAGCACTTTATGAGGCACTTTCTACTAATTTTGGATCTAGAAAAACAAATATGTCAATGAAGAATTTATATTAGCTCTAGTTTCTGTAATATACACAAGGTAGAAGTATTACATATTAACGGATTGAGAGAAAAGGATACATTTTAATTACATGCATGCTAACAACAATGAAAGTGTATTTGATTTTTAACTGGTAATTATACATGCTAAGAGTTCTAAATTTCTGGAAAAATACTTCATTGATAGTCGTGTCTGAAAAGAATTATGACTTCTTTTAGCCTGCCTCTTGTGATGGAGTTCCGCAGAATCCCTAACAGTAATCCGCAAGCATTACTTCATTCCAACGGCCCTGATATATTTGTTCCATAACAGAAAAGTCCTGATGGAATCTCTCCCCATGTTCATCACTAACAGCTCCATAACTAGGAGGGAAAAAGTCTAGGTGGGAGTGGATCTTAAGCGACATGTTGCATCCAAGGTTACGGTATTTTTGCAGGAGCACTGTCACCAAATGCTTGTAGTTATCATCTCTTTTGTTGCCTAAAAATCCATGAACAACATCCTTGAAGGCTTCCCAAGCTTCCCTTTCTTTCCCCTCCAAAATTTGGTCAAATGCAGGATCCTTTATAATGTCACCCGAACGTCGGGACTTCCTGTGGAGCCTGCCGGTGGTGGGACCAGACTGTAGGCGTTCGGCCATGCCCACCCATTTGTCTTATAGCGGTAACGAGGGGTGGCTGGAAAAACATCACTGTGCCGTCTCTTTCCCCTCCCCTTGTGTTCTCGAACATACAGGATATTTCATCTAATCCAGAAGCTTCTAGATTGGCCAGTTGGTCCTATATAAGCAACGCGTCGGGCTGGAGGAAAAGGAGTTCTTGGCGAGCAGCGTAGGAGCGCCGTGCTAGTGTACGGACGAGAAGACTGTGTACGTCCATCGGAGGAGTGTACGTAATTGCGAGGGCAAAGTGGAACTGTAACGGACGAACTGGTGAATCGTAATTGTGTGCATTACGTAATTCTGTGTAATTGGCAAGAGTTCAAATGTAAGTTGGTGAAAATAAAGAACATTTTGAGTTTGTGCAATTGGACTTTTAATTTCACGAACCCACAAAGTCACAATAAGTTCTCTTATTTGTGGTCCGACAAAAATACCTTCCTTAACTTTTGCATCACTTAATTTCCAAAATTCCTCTCTGTTTGTGTTTTGTTATTTGACAGGTGTGCCAACTCCCAAAAAATTCCCCCAAATTTAAAATCTTCACTCTAAAATGAAATGTCACTTTATCTTCAAAACAAGAGCTAATCTATCATTTTTATGGTAATTTTGAATTTAGTCGATGTAAATACATGTAAATTCACTACTTTTACCCCGAAACGTTTTCATTGTTGCCCAGTGATTATTAACAAAATGTTTTAAAGCACTATGAATTTTCTGTAAAAGTATTGGAGATTCATTTTTATTATGAATGAATTTTGTAAATTATTTAATACCAGGTAAACAGCAAAGGGAAAGCAAACCTTGTTAAAGCAATCATTTATATCGTTTTTATGGAGTTAACCACCATTTACAATGGTTATTATTAGTTGAACTTTCCAACATTTATTCATTACTTTAAGTGCTATCACATAATTCTTATGATGTCACGGAAGGAGTAGAGAATTTAAAAGTCAGCATAAAGCTAAACATCTTTAAATATATGAACTACGTCCACCTTCTGTACGTATTCTGCTTACAGCTAAAAGTAAATACGAAATGAACCAATTATCTTGATTAACTTGAAGTAATTATAAAAATGAGTTTTTTAATAACACGTTTAAAACATTAAATGGCAGTGACTAGAGGAATACCTACAAACGTAGCACATCATATATTTATTTTTAGGTCTAATTTAAGTAATGATGAAATTAGTCAAATAATAATGAAAGGCAAATGTTTGGTTAGATTTATAAATACAGAAATGTTACAGTGGCTTGATTATTAGACTCTGTACTTAAAGAATGCTGAGTTTTACTGAGAAAGGAGATGAAACAATATGCTTGACAATGTGCTGCAGGTATTCTGTGTTATGGAAAGGGAAACGAATAGATGGTCAGAATGAAAACTGATTGGGTAAACGAGGTCCACTCATGGCTGTAGCACCGATGATGAACTGCGCTTTCACTTCATCATAATTGTATTTTAGTGGTTCACGTGAGTAGAAGTATGCCAGACAGATGTACAATCGTCTACCTATACCATCTATTTGTTTGTTTAAATTTTCTGAAGGAATATGGACTGGACTGGACTGGACTACGCTACGGAGGAGATTCAACATGGAGGTCCAATCTTGGCCAATTGTACCTATGCCCCTAAGTGGAGCACTATGGAAAGAACGATGATGCGAGAGGAGACAGGTCGATCGTCCTAGGAAGACACGGCAGTGCAAGGGCAGGATCTCTACACTTTACCAGTTGGAAACTCCCCTGGCAGGCCATAACAACCGGCATCCTACCCAATTGCGGCCCGAAAACTGCTCCACCAGACCGGGTTCGGAGACCGTCCTATCAGAGGAGGAAGTTTTACCAAGGGCATATCATCCTGTCATGCAACGTCGAGACACTTCTATACTGAAAGAGACCACCAGATGAGAGATTATGTGAAATTATAAGGTAGATGAAAGAAGGAATGTGGGACACGTACAGATAACTGCTAGTTAAATGGCAATAGTTGTATAGTAGTTATGCTATATTTGTTATATTTATTATGTACTATTAGTGGACATTTGAGTCACGTTAAACCACAACAAAATCCTAATTGGTTTGGCTATATGACAGCTATCACCCGAGTATGAGCCACAGACTCTATTACCTGAGCTATCTCGCTTGCTTTTAGGAGACCTGAAATTCCAAATACGCTTACAGGCGACCGAACTGTGAATTTTCCAAAAGAGCGCCGAACTCACCCTTTTTTATTGTTCACATCTTATGCCTTATAAGAAATGTTAACACAAACTTTAATACATATGTGTTAAGTAGATTTAGAACTACGACATTTAAATACTGGTTTTAAGTATGTTTTAAAAGTAATCACGTTGGAAATTTAAACAAAACCATTTTTGAATTGCCGTGAACATTTTATTATGAAACACACGTTGAAGTTTATATATATACACGTACATAAAGCGTTGATTACATAAAAGTTTTAGTTAACTACATTGGAGCACTTACTTACAAAATATCACTGATTTAACTTAATAGGAACATAGTAATTTTTATTCTAAATGCTAAAATATTTGTAATATCTTAAGATAAAGAAAAACCCATTAAAGCATTTTGCATATAAATTAACGTAAAATTTGCGTATACGTCTTTCAATAAATAGTACTACTCTCTATTTTATAGTTTTTAATTTTATGAATTTATTCACTGTCTATGAATGAATATATTTCCAACAAGTATACAGTTATAGATAAATATCGTATACATAATACATTTAATTCGGTTCTATGGTAACTCGTGTTTATCCGTGTTGGTGCGAATGCAATAGCCAATAAAATATATTTAAATTTTGAAAGATGTGAGCACTCTCTTATTACTTCCTTAAGGATAGTAAACTTTGAAGAAAACAAATAAATAAGTAATTGAATGAATGAATGCATGAATGAATAAATAAATAAATAAATAAATAAATAAATAAATAAATAAATGAATGAATGAATAAATAAATAAATAAATAAATAAATAAATAAATAAACAAAACGAATAAATAAATAAATAATAAATAAATAAATAAATAAATAAATAAATAAATAATAAATGAATGAATGAATGAATGAATAAATAAATAAATAAATAAATAAATAAATGAATGAATGAATAAATAAATAAATAAATAAATAAATAAATAAATAAATAAATAAATAAATAAATAAATAAATAAATAAATAAATAAATAAATAAATAAATAAATAAATAAATAAATAAATAAATAAATAAATAAATAAATAAATAAATAAATAAATAAATAAATAAATAAATAAATAAATAAATAAATAAATAAATAAATAAATAAATAAATAAATAAATAAATAAATAAATAAATAAATAAATAAATAAATAAATAAATAAATAAATAAATAAATAAATAAATAAATAAATAAATAAATAAATAAATAAATAAATAAATAAATAAATAAATAAATAAATAAATAAATAAATAAATAAATAAATAAATAAATAAATAAATAAATAAATAAATAAATAAATAAATAAATAAATAAATAAATAAATAAATAAATAAATAAATAAATAAATAAATAAATAAATAAATAAATAAATAAATAAATAAATAAATAAATAAATAAATAAATAAATAAATAAATAAATAAATAAATAAATAAATAAATAAATAAATAAATAAATAAATAAATAAATAAATAAATAAATAAATAAATAAATAAATAAATAAATAAATAAATAAATAAATAAATAAATAAATAAATAAATAAATAAATAAATAAATAAATAAATAAATAAATAAATAAATAAATAAATAAATAAATAAATAAAAGGTGTGGAAAATGGTTAACGAATACTGAAAACTTAGCTTCCAATTATAGTTTAGAATTTCTGGCCATTTAAGTGCTTTAACGTGACATTAAAATAAATGCGCCCCCTACAAATGACACGTGAAATTGTAGGAAGTTTATTTTATTGCAGGAAAAGTACCTGGTGCAAAGCTCGCAAGTAGACAGCAACGATCCTCTTCTACCCAGGAGAGGAGGGGCGACCAAGCGCGGACGGTGGTTTGTGTTGTTAGCAGGGACGGGGTCCCTAACGATTCTAGATGGGGCACATTCTGACCCGGCTAGCCTAATGCCACCCGAAGTATTCCTCTACAAACCAACCAAAAGCCAGGGAGAAAGCTTATCAAAGAAAATATTTACTTCCCTGCCCCAACATGCTGTCAATCCTGGAACAGATGAAAGTAATGTGGAAAGGAAATACTTTTAGGAGACAAACCAGGCTATTGATCCGGAAAAACCACGAAAAATTCTATGGTTAGAGTGACCGGCTCGAACGGAATTAAACCCAAGTGTTGGTGAATGCGAGTCTTACACATTACCGGGAGCCATTTCCTCAATTATTTTCTCGTAGTCCTGTTTCCTTGCGATGTTGAAACTTTAAATAATTCCCCGACATATCAGAAGTTTTGAAAGTTGACGAAGAGCCATATACGGTATTATCTTGATGTTTAGCGCAGTATTCAGTGTGGCATTTAAATTCTAAATATATAAGTGTTCTTGTTTTAAAATTTAATTTATCACATTCTTTATATTTCTCGGAACAATTTAACTATTTCATAGTAAAGGGCATGTTTTAGGAATAATATTCAAAATTCTAAATGTCCAAAATTTCACTAAGTAGGACCTTTCTTATTAGACTGATTACCAAGATTAGTACACTCCCTTAAAAATCGTTTCTTTTTGACTAATTTATGTAGTTCTGAAGAAATTTTGTTATCAAAGGTACCCTAGTTTTTCTGATTCAACGTCATTTGTCTTCCCAAATCAGTTTATTTCATCGTTTTCACCCACTGCCCAAATATCCCATACCGTTCACTTCTAGCAGTTTACTCACCTTATCAACAATTATTTTTCCGAATATGACTTCTTTGGATATAACTTAAATAGTCTACTCATAGGTAGGTCTTTAATATCCCCTTTGAAGCGTCCCAAATTTCTAATGCATAGCTTTATAAGGTATTTCTAGATAATTGACTGTCCATGTTGGAGCAATACACAAATGAATTCTGAGTTATGACGGCCAGTTTATGTTTTATGTGTACTCATTAAGACTGAAACTCCATTGCAAAGGTAAGCAATGCTTCACTATCGAAAAATATAGATTTATTTTTATCATGTTTTTGAAAATTACTGAATATGTTAATTTTTAACTAGAAATTAAAATTTAAGATATCCACTGAACATAGATGTTCCAAATTTTGGAGCAATTACTCCAAACTTGGAAAGAACATGAGAAATCTCATGAAAGATGCAGAAGTGTTGCCATGTAGCGCGATAAGGGATAGTTAAATAATAATCTGACATAATGTTTCTTGAATAAAAACAAAATTTACACGAAAAAAGTCCTAAAGAACCAAACCTAATAATAAGCTTAAAATCCATAAGTTTAATTTTGATAATTCTGACCCAGTTTTCACCGCTAGGTCCACCTAGATGCAGCGTATATTCAAATTAGTTTCGCTGATGAAATGCAGGCTCTATTTAGCTATGAGCGGTAGAATACCTTTGGGAACACATTAGTAAGCTGGTTTAACATGTTTCATGCTACAAGCAGTCCAAACCTTCATTCCATGGAGGTATCCGTTACAGTCATATCCCAGAAAACATCCAAATATATCGAGGTCCGACAAGATTAGCTTAGGATTCGCTGTATTGCCATTGCTGAAGGATTCAGATTGTTCACGAGCTGAAATACGAGGGACTGTTCAATAAAGAATGATCACAATTTTGTTTTTGACAACGTACCTTTACTGATCTTCATAATTTTGATGGTACTTCTCAAAATAATCTCTCCTGAATGCGATGCACTTGTCCCAGCGTTTCTGCCAGTCTTCAAAGACGTGCTGGAAACAATTTTTGAGAGGTCCTTCAAACTCGCTTCCGCAGCCTTCACCACCGCATCTGATGATGGATAATGCCTCCCACGTAGGCATTTCTTCAAGTGAGGAAATAGAAAAAAGTAACATGGGGCTAAATCCGGACTATAGGGAGGGTGAGGGATGCACTTCTCGTTGATTTTTGCAAGACATTCAGCAACAATATTGGCAATATGCGACCGCGCATTATCGTGGTATAGCATCCAGCCTGCTTCACGGAAATGTGGTCTTTTGCGCCTGGTATGGACTTGCAATGTTTTCAGGACGTCCCTGTAGTATTGTCCAGTTACTGATGTGTGTGCAGGTACAACATGCTGATAAACCATTCCACGAATATCAAAGAATGAGATGACCATAACTTTTCCAGCAGAGGCAACAACTTTTGCTTTTTTGGGGGTTGGTGATAAAGGAGATTTCCACACTGAGCTTTACTGTTTACTCTCAGGATCAAAATGATGTAGTCAAGTTTTATCAGCAGTAATTACGTTTGAAAGAACCACCGGATCTTCCTCTAACATCAACTTTACTGTATGCAGACCTGCATGCGAATGTCCTTTTGTTCGGGAATCAACAGTCTTGGAACCCATCGCGCACAAACACGTCTCATGTGTAATGTTTCTGTCAGCAACGTGTGGGTGGCTCCCAATGAAATGTTCAGTGTTTCAGAAAGTGATCTTAAGGTAATTTGTCGATCATCTCTCACAATGGCAGCAGCAGTGTTGATGTTTTCTTCCGTAAGAGCAGTAACTGGAGCACCGGGTCCACCTTCCTTTGAAATTGACTTTCTCCCCTCTTTGAACATTTTAAACCACCTTCGAGCAGTGCTGTAGGGAAGAACATACTCTCTATAGGCCTCCTATAACATTGTATAGGCCTCAACTGAAGATTTGTTGAGATGAAAGCAGAATTTCAAAGCCGCATATTGTTCCTCTCGTGTTACCTCCATTGTAGCGGTAGGCGATACCTAACATGTCTGAACTTGTCTGGTTCTCACAGGCGGGAACTAGGAGTACCAACAATGGAACTACTACGAGTGTTTGTTTCACATTAAGGTATCAGAATATGAAAAGTTTGAATTTTAGTGCGACAAATTATGACCGTAAAAATTATGATCACTCTTTATTGAGAAGTCCTCGTAAGAAAACTGTGATATTCGATCTAATTTAGCTGCAGTATTTATTAACTGAATGCTTTGTATATGCCAGGTATAGCTTATTTCTACGTAAATTAATTCCTTGCAAGGAAAATTTCCAAAACTGCTGTAACATTAAAACATTTGTCAGTAGAGAATGATTATTTAATTACGAAAAGTGGCTGTATGATATAGTATTTATATTGGAAGCATAACTTTCCTCTTATTTTTGAAGATAAATATGGAATAGTTCTTAGGGTTTTGCATTAAACAAGTATGATATTTGGATACTGCCAAAGATACCTGAATCGGGGTTATTAGAGTTGTATTGCCAGGACATTTAATTTCTCAATAAGAGGTTATCAACTCACTATCTCAATTCCCCTACTTAATAATTTCTGAATTCTTTTCGTGGTTGGTAAGTGAATTTCAGTCAAACCATACTCTGTCCAAGAAGAGATGAACAGGTTACAAGCTGAAGTCAAGAAAATAATCAAACTCTCCGGTTTACTGCAAACGTTCTTGGAAATCCTTAGTGTAATATTTCAAAAGGATTACCCGAGGTGTGAAATTTTATAAAATTACATTGCTACGTATTGCTTTGCCAAGACGCATACTGTGTTATTTTCGTATGAAACTGTTCAATCCAATACTGTTTTACAACAATCGGAATAACGGGAAACAAACGATGTGTTGAGCTTACAATTTATGGAAACAGAACTGCATATCTGTTAAAATATTGATAAAAGCTTGTAAAACTGTTATTGCACATTCAGATGTCACTTAAATATTACTGACTAACCATATTTTTAAGCCATTTTTAATTCAGCAAACATAATACAGGTTGATCAACTTTCACGTTCGAAACAGTAAACATTTTGCTCAATTTCTTCTTTGTTTATATTTATGTTATTTCCAGTGATTCATTTGTGGTTATAACATTTAATAAATATCCTGATGATGGGAGAGATGCACATTCCCGAAACGTCGATTTCTAATCGTCTTTACACCTGGCTTGCTTCCCTAGAAGAACTTGAGCATATTAGTGGCCAGGAAAGATTAAGGTCTTAGTAAACATTTTATTTCTGACTCTTGCGAGGGTGTATGCTAATGCATTTTAAACCAGCCATTTAATGTTTGTTATTTTCTGCTGGTTTCTGATGCTTTGTTTTCTTGCCAGGCTTGTAACTAGAGAAAACTCTAGCGGTAGTTATAATTCACGGCCCCTTTGAATAACTTCTACCATGAAGAAATCATGCACACCATGAAGTGTTACAGGAACCAAAAAGTTGAAACTTGAGTAAGTCTCCCGTTTCTCTTCCTGGCTTCGGCAGGCTTCCCGTTAATTGTGAATATATCTCAACTTTGTCGTTCTCGGTTACTGTGAAACAGCCCATAATCCAAAACGTTCTCTAGCAATATAAGCCAGGTAGGACCACTAATTAAAAATCGGATATTTAGTTAAACGTTAAATGTACAGGAAGGTTCAGTAGTGCTAACGTGATTTTGCGACTATAAAGGAGTTTTGGACAAAGAGAAAACACATTATAGATTAATGGCTAACGAAATAATCCTATCTTTTATTTATTTTTTGAACTTTACGTCCTCCAACGTTAAATCATATCGGACGATGAATGGAACGGGTGAAATGATGCTCAAATGAGCCCAGGGTCCATAGAACTTAGAGCTACCCGACATTCGTCTTTTCAGGATAAGGGAAAACCCCGAAAAAACCTCATCCAGGTAACTCACCCTGTCCGAGATTCGAACTCGGGACCTCTTAAACGTGAGGCAGACATGCTTCCATCACGCTACCGAGGCGGGCCGCTATCTTTTAGTATACCTAAGTAGGGCAAAATATGCATTGATGATGATAGTCGGCACTATAGGCCATGTAGGCCCTTTTTTGTCATTTACGTCCTCCAACGTTAAGTCATATCGGACGATGAATGGAACGGGTGAAATGATGCTCAAATGAGCCAAGGGTCCATAGAGGTTAGAGTTACCAGACATTTGTCTTTTCAGGATAAGGCAAAACGCCGGGCAAAAGCCTTATCCAGGTAACTCACCCTGACCGAGATTCGAACTCGGGACCTCTTAAACATGAGGCAGACATGCCATCATTATGCTACCAAGGTGGGCTATGTAGACCCTTGGCCTCCCTAACCACCGTCTTCCATTCTACTCGGTCCTCTGCTTTTCTTCTACAGCCTTTAACCCCCAACTTTCTCAAGTTACCTTCCACATAATCTACCCATCTTTTCCTGGGTCTTCCTCTTCTCCTTCTTCCATCAAACTTTCCTATGAATATCTTCTTAACTACACTAGTTTCTGGCATTCTCTGCACATGGATAATCCACTTTATTATTCCTTGTTTAATTTTCACTACTATATCTGGTTGTCAGTTATAGGCACTGCAACTCTAAGTTAGCCGTCATTCTCCGTCTGTCCAAGTCCCTTATCGCTCCAAATATCTTACCCAAAATCTTCCTTCCCACCGTAATAACCACTGTTGCAAATACGCACTACAATGGTTTAAAGTTCCGTTTGATTGGAATGTATTGACGTTAATAACTATAAAAGAGAGTTACATAATTTTGTTGGTACAGTTAAAATAATAATCAACGTTTTGAGAAAATGCATGGTTGCTGAGACACTAAGATACTAGAAAATAAGTCATAATTTTACATTAATACCTACAGTGATGCACTAACAGACTCTTATCGTAATCAATTTGGTTATATATTATCAAAGCTATTGATCACGCCGAAAACCAAAACAACAACAACAGTTTTCTGGCTATGACGTTCACGAGAGAGGAACTAAATCAGGTGCTGACAGCCGTAACTTCGATAAAACTATATTTTGTATAAGAGTAATTTAAAATCAAATGGATGCTACATTCATTTTGTATAGCAATTGTAAATTTACACGTAAGATTTTTGCATCATAGTATTTATTGAAATGTGATTCGGCTACTCACTTACGTCATTTAGGATATTTATAGTTATAATATAGCCATTTTTGTACTGTACGTGTTTAGTTACACAGAATATATAAAATATTAAAATATTTATTGAACGCTAAAAGAAATACATTCAGAAATCAAAGAAGAGTACTCGTATTAAATTATTTCCATATGGCTATATGATAAAGCAGTTGTGAAGGGGAAAAAGAGAGAAAGAGATAAATGGCAAAACACTTAAAGATTTCTCATTTGAAAAAGTTATAAGTATTTTAAAATGAAAACCCAAACACAGTTAATATCTCAGAAAAGGCTAAATCCAAAAGAGGAAATAAAGAAAGAAAGAAGTAGCTACATTTTTTGTATACTAAGACTTTGTCTATAGCTTTCCCAGAAAATTAAACATGTAAGTACTACTTACCTTTTTATAAAATCATCTTAAGTATACGGAATTTTAATAAATATCTTTAGAAACATTTTGAAAGATCTACAATTTTCGAAGAATTTCCAACTAAAGAACTTTTTTGGGGGTGAAACATATTTTGAACACATTAATATGTTTTTTTTTTCTAAAATACATATATTAAATACCAACTTTGGTGTTTATCTGAGAGTTTCGTTTTGTAACGTTCGCAGAAAGACACGCTCTGCGTTGGCTACGAGTATTATATTCGCGCAGGGAAGGGTTTACAGACCACCACAGAGAAAACCGTAGTGCATTAAATCCTCCATGGATTTAAGGATGTACTTAATGAACAACAGGTCTATTATAACGGCTGACAGAGATTTAGCTTGGCTTGTCATAAAGTGAAAATACTCAATTTGTAAGAACGTGCTTCCTTTGTGTGACCGCAGTTTAGCTGAATATTCCGTTTGGAGCTGGATTTAAACGCACGCATCTAACTGGCCGTGGTCATACAAAATGCATATCTTTTCTCCGAATCTCTCCGTTTTCCTTTCTGCAGGTTATATCCGCTTTTTCCTACTCTAATTGGAGCCAATAAATTTTAATTAATATTGCAGGCTGTGTTGGCAACTTTTCAGAGCTCATTGTGCTGCCTTTTACTTTTGTTTTTAACGAGATTTTCGAGAACTATGTTGAAAAAGGCGAAACGAATGCCCAAGATCTCATAAAACGGCAGCACTCGAAACTTAATCAAAGTTCATCTCTAAAATGTTTTATCCATATGAATGCATTATATAATCAAAATATGCATTTCTAAGTATTTAAATTTTGGATAAATAACTCTTAACGATTTAGAAATTATTTTGCACTATGGTCGTTTCTAATTTTATAATCTGAGACTGACTGGCCGTAACTTAGAAATCATAAATAACTTACTTTAGTTCCCACTAAGGGTTGTTTGGCATCTATTACTGACTCCAGCAAACAATGGGTTTGTTTATTATTTCCAGAGCGTTTTTTTTGTCTTTTTTGTATTCGGTAGAATTTCATAATGAAAGGGCTTCTTATTTTTTTATTTTTAATTGCCACATTCTATTGTATTATTGTAGCATACTTTGACCATACGATTTAAAATTTTGTATTTATGCCTCAGGGCTTTTTTTCTTTTTCTTTATTGCTGTCTTTTATTTTGTTCAATTTTTCAAAAAATTTATTTTATATATTTTTTATTCATCAATGAGAGCAATGTAATGTTTTTTCCAATATATATTTATTATTTAGCTAATGGTCAGAGATTTTATTGTTTATTTAGTGTAGTGAGGATTTCCATTCATTGGGCGGAAAGGAAGGCGTCTAGGGATAACGGTGTCTCAAAACAATAAATAATTTACTTTTAACTTCAATTACTAGTGTAAGGTAGCTCATATCAGGTGATGTAAGGCTCCAAGGAACCGCTAAGGCCAGAAGTGATTAGCCTCCAGCGTTGAAGTTGTAGGCATGTACCCAAAAGAAATCAATATATACTTAAGTTCCTATTTCTGTATACAAGGATTATTTTGTCATGAATACCAATTATGATATATAACGAATACATGTGAATTTGTAACGCTAGAGAATATCATGTGAGTGTTCACTTATTTACTTTTGGAAGGTGGGGGCTAACTTGATTTGTAATATTCCAGTATTCGTGAGTGTTCATTTACAATTTTGAAACTTGATTCATTACTATATGTATGCCTGTTCAAACTTTGTAAGAGAGTGTGTTTTATAAAAATATATACGTATATATATTTCTTTTCTTTATTTTACCATTTGTTATTGTTTCCGTTTTATTACTGTTTGTTTACTGTACTTTTTACACATATACAGTGTACACATAAACACCATGCCCAAGGTTGGACTCGAACCGGTGACCCTCTACTCGGCGCAACGCTAGAGACATTCGCTCTAGCGACCACGGCTACGAGGGCCGGCATACTTCGTAACAGGACTGAGTTCCTTCCTCTGTATGCAACTTCTTTAACGCCTGCGTGCTGCGGGCTGTATGTAATTTCCAGGAGTTTTACAGGACAACTCCTGTTCTATAGGCAACTTCTTTAACGCGTTTATTGTGCGGGCTGCATGCGATAGGCGTTTTACAGGATAACTCCTGTTTTGGTGGCAACTTCTTTAACACATACGTTCTGGGGGCTGCATGCAATTTCAAGGAGTTTTACAAGATAACTCCTGCTCTGTAGGCAACTTCTTTAACGTCGGTGTTCTGCGGGCTGCATGCAATCTCCACGATTTTAACAACTTCTGTTTTGTAGGTAATTTCTTTAACGCTTATGTGCTGCTGGCTGCATGCATTCTCCATGGGTTTTACACGACAATTCCTGTTCTGTATGCAACATCTTTAACGCATATGGCCCGCATGTTGCATACATTTTTCTTGCGTTTTACAGAGGTATCTCCTTTTCGTGTAGGGACGTTTCTTAAACGCCAGTGTTCTGTGCGTTGAATGCACTTTCGGCTGTTTTTCAAAGAGGACTGCAGCGCGCTGTGTGCATTTACGGCAACTTACATTTGAGCAAGAAGGTTCAAACCGACGATCTTCGTAACCTTCTTTATAAGTGCGTTCAGTGTGCGGTTGGCTTGTTCCTGTCCTGAACTGTAAATATACCTATAAATGAAAAATTTACAAACAAAATAAAAGCAGAACAGCAGCAAAATAGGATAATAAAACTGGAAATAATTTACTAATAATTAAAAGGCGATGTGTGTAGGCTTGAAAATGGTCATTCAAGATATATCCGATGTTGTTTCAAAGTTTTGTAACTTCATGTTACCCATGGATATAAAGTCTCAGCCTTATTAGCTCAATAAGGCACCCATTGGTGAGCTATTAGAGAAGTAGTGGCCTCTAGTTGCGGAGACCACATATAGTAGTTGGGAGGGAATGAAGCGTTGACCCCGTTCCTTCCTCCAGAACTGCATCTCACTCGTGCCAAAGGTAGGTAGAGATGGGGAACGCAGTGACTGGCCGATAGATCTTGGGCTATTCGTAGGTTTTAGTAACCTAATGTAGTTGGCAAGCACATCCGTAGAAGCCATGTGATTTATGTGCAATTTTAGGCGACCATATTATACTATACAATTTGAGATCTTAAGAACTATTTTTTGTTTAGTTATTTAATTCAAAATGGCAATAAAATAAATAAAACATAGGTTATCTAATAAATTTCAACAATTCCCCCCTTTTCAGTCATACAGTAATAAGAAGTTTTCAAAAGGCAAACTCACCGTTACTTACAACCTCTTAGGGTTGGTGTTACTATAGTTGACAGTTACTAAAGTAACTATTGGGGGTTTAGCAAAGGTACTGAATGGATGTTAAGCAAGGCCAGCCTCAAAAATGTTAGTTCTTCGTGTAGGGGGAAGATTTGTACCTAAACTAAATGTTTTCCCTTGCTTGGTAACTCAAACTACCAATTTTTCTTTTACGTTTATTGTTTAGGTAAATGATAAATAAGTTGATCATATGGAATGTTAATAATAGTGATCATAAAATAATAAGCCTAATAATATATAATTATGTTGATTTACTGATATTTTCGTATCACTAAACGATAAATATCCTTTTATATTTGTCCTCGTGTGTCGAAGATATTGAAATCAACGCGCCTTTCTCAGCGATTTCACATATTGTTCGTTTGGAGGGTAGCACTGCTATTTAAATAAACCTTCCCTGGTATGCTCCTGGGTGCACCGAAGATTCTGTGGAACTTCGTGGGGATTCCTTCATCGACATTTTGGGCACGGCTTCAGTGAAAATCTCAACAATTGTCACTCCCATACAAATGTACAATAACCAAAAACTTGGCTGGCTGTCGTAAACGAAAATTAATGTCGAATAAATAAAATCTAATAGTCATCATATGTTTCATACGTTTAAAGCTTATAAAATTTAATTTACTGAACAAACCATATCAGCAGTTGTTTATTAGTCTAACAAAATATCATTATAATTTTTAATGTAGTTTCCGTCATTTGCCAAGAAATACAGAATTTAATAATAATAAAAATTAAGCTAATAGCATTGAAGCTACACAAATAACAATAATATACTAATAATTTAAAAATTTCACTTATCTTTTCAAGAAACAATAAATCCCGCGCAATACTCAGGACTAGTTTCACAAATATTCTTTGCATCTTCAGCAAAGATGTTGCCATATTTTCTGCCGTTATGTGACGGATTATTTTTGTATTTATTACCAACCTCTAAAAATAAAGCAAACTTATTGACACAATCGACTGACGGTATTTCAAAATTCATCAAGCAATCTCTATTTTTTAAGATAAATATTTTCTCCCAAACCATTAAACCTATTGGACCATTTAATCGCTTTAACAATTAAAATGCTGGATTATTTGATTATTAAATGACACAAAATGGTCTACCACAGCTGGATTACCAGACTGTTTATACCCAACGCTTCTAAAATGTTCCTTCATTCTGGTTTCCAAATTATGTTTTTACTTTCCAGTGTAAGACCGGTCACAATTTAAACAATGAAACTGATAAATGCTAGATATTTTACTAATCGAAATATTATCATTTTAAGAAACATCTAGTAAATTGCTTATATTTATTCTGAGGAACCAAAATGGTACCAAATTCTATAATTTTTTAACTTTTACTAGCCTATGGATGGTAAGTGTTTTAATATTATAATCGTCTTTTATTTTGTTAATGCTAGAAAAATAATTTACATATTTTTTATATTTAAATTTTTCAATCTTTTTATGTATAGAATTTGATTAAAAGCATTAATTAAAATAGTATTAATTTATTCGAATGTGGACCCCAATTATGTGAGGTAGCATGTAGGTTGACTGGTCCAGACCTTTCGTTCACAGCTGCTCTTCCCTCAGAGAGCGCTCTCTGTATAAATATGGTGGCAAAGAAAATCATCGGTTCATCAAAAGCTAATCTCCACAGTAATGCATGCTGGATTCAAAATGTATTGTAGCTCTTAACATTTCAAAACTGTAAAGCCATCAGCAGTGCACTAGGTCTGTTGCACCCTAAACACAGCCTTCGTGGAGCTCTACTGCTATCTCTTTTCTCTCCCCCCCCCATTTAATTCTCAACCGCCACTTCCAGTCACTACGTGGTTAAGCCCCAAAAAGGGCACATACACGAGTAAACACACCTTGGGCTGTCCTCAGCCTGCCAGCATACCCTATCTGTCAGACGCAGCGCAACCTTCCCCGAGAAGACTTCGACCGCACCACTAAGGCCCCATATTTGTAGACGAAACCTCTGGAATTTCAGCGTCTAGCAGATCATGTCATAACAGCTATGAAATAACGTCCAGTTACGTTCACTCCGGCCTATTTTCTCTCATTATACTTAAGTATAAATTTGTTCCAGTATTTATCTTATTCTCATTAAGTGTCTCTGTAAGTAGATCGTAGGATAGTTTCATGGTCATTTCTTCCATTTATTTTATTTCATTTTCTCCTGTCTTTTCACCTGAGTTACTTTTTAGAATGGACGTTAAATAACTTTATGTGTATATAAGAAACAAAATTAATGTGGGAGGCAGCTTATGTAAGTTTCTCCAAAGAATATATGCCTTTTGTCCTGTATGCTACACATTTCTGAAGTATTATGTAAAACAGCTTGAGGAAACTTGCCTTTCTATTTAAAATTTGGCTAACATTTCTATAACATCAAAGGTAGTTTGTATAGAATGTTTCATAAAATTTAAAAGTTTTGGATAACCGCTACACACAGCAAGTGTGTGTTAAGCAAATATCAGATATTTGGTCATAGCAACTAACTTTTGGTTTTAATTATAACAGCAGTAATATGAATTAAATATTTAAATTATATGAATTTTACTATAATGTATTACCATTTATGTTAAGGATCATTTTATAGCAATATTTGCGATGTCTATTGGATGTAAAATGTATAGCAGAATCTCCAAAGTACAAAAATGACAGTTTTTTCATTCTGTCAGATGCACTTCCCAACTAACTAAGGTATAACTGATATATAAGCAGAAACGTAGTGGATGCAAAACATAGACTCTTTGAATTATTATTTTTATTTATAATAAATATTCCCTGTTATTGGTCTGAACGTTTCTGAATTTTTGTCATTTTGAAGCACGGATGAAATTTGTTTGTTTCTCTGGTAATACAGGGTTTGAAATATTCAAAAAATCTAATATGGACTCACTTTTTGAAGATTTGAAAAATGCCTCAGCTCCTGTTTCTAGAGCGAAATTTGTAGTTAATTTTTCTGCAAGTGCTATCTGATTTAACAAGAAGATAATGAAAGATATATGCTCTTGTAACAATAATTTGTAGAAGAGATAAAAAGGAAAGAATAATGACAAACAGAAAATAATTTCGGTGTAACATATCAGGTTTTTTAATTATTTGAAAATTAAGATTGATTTTGACACATAATTGTATATCCCAAAGTAGCAACACAATAAGGTTTATAAGTGTTACTCCATTATTTGTGCCACAGAATAAATGCACCTGAAATATAACTCTGTACTTACATTTATGTTTTTATTTCTATTCACTGGATATAATTGGTCACTAGAGCTTGAACAACATCTGAAAAAAAAAAAAAAACAAAGCAACATAAGTTTGAGCGGCGTTTCCTGCAGGTTTTCATACGAAAAGCAATTCGTAAGCTTGCTATGGAGACAAAGTTTCTTTCCGTTGGAAGTGCTCCAATAAAATTTAACCCCCGTTGTCGTCACAGCGAAATGTCAGCGTGGGATATAACTTCATAGTTTCACCGTGTAACCAGAAGGGTTGGGGTAGAGGGGTGAGTATGTTTAATTAAAATATATCTGGAAATGTTGAGTCGCTCTAACAGTGTTACTCATAATGATAATTTTATATCAGTGCTGATTTTATTACACGTACCGTGAAATTGCTCCGAATATTGGACGTAAATAAATTGCATATTGAAGCAGCATATAGGTCGTTACAAAGGTTGCTCTATGTGGCCTATAAATTTTAGACTGGATTTGAAATACAGCTGAAGCTCATGTCCCGGAAAATATCTTAACAACACTGACTGGCTGGGACACCAACTCAATTTTTACTGTCGGCAGAATCGCTCTGAAATACTTTGAATTTAAATCAGTCAGAGCTGTTTATCTTTAAAGCAGCTATAAATATATTACAAATGTAAACATTAAAATACTCAGCAATGAAAAATTGAGTAAACTCTACACTAGAATAATAAAAATAGTTTAAATCTTGGTTATTCTACCTCTATTGTGCTTTTAAATGAAATGTTAATTATTGATTTATATTCTGTAGCATCACTATATAGGAAAGGAAATATTGCATTCTATTTCAAACATTCCATTTTCCAGAATTCTGAATAAAATAAAACAGTTTTAAGTTCTCTACTACCTGTTATAGTGAGTAGAGAAACGACTGCCTTTTAGGTTTTTGTATTCCCAAGAATAATGAAGAATATTTTTATAAAAAGGCTCGTATATCTGTCTGTGAATAGTATAATTAAAAATAAAGTGTTGGATAAATACCAGATTTGGCATTTAAATTCCACGTATTCAAAGGGTGCAACGTCAAGATTTTCAACTACATACTCCAAACCTAACTTTATTTTTGATATCATCAAAATACGATATAACGGTTATAATTAAAATATAATAGAGCATTTACTTAAATGAGAGGTAAAATGAATATCTTAAATATTCTAGACTAATTATAAGGTCTTTATTATGAATTAATTTTATTTAGCCTGAAAGTGATATGATACAAATAGAAATTAGTATACATGCATTTCAGATATAACTAGGGCACACAACTTATATCAAATGATTTCTTTGGCACTTACAGCTTCCAAGAAATTCGCTGTTGTTAATTTAATTGATGGAAAATAATCATTCTTTCACACTAGCCGTGTATAGGTTAAGGTTTTAAATAGAGGCAAGCTGAAAAACTCAATGCCATGGCCGGGATTTGAACCACGGATCTCCTGGTTTACGTCCAGTCGCTCATACCCATTGATATACCGTGGCCTGCGTGCCGTCATGATACTAAATTGTCCAATTGACTCATATATTTTCCCGGAAAACCACCTGTGGATGGCATTGAATTTTTCAGTTTTACTCTATCTATTCAAATCTTAGCCTATACACGGCTAGTGTGAAGGAACGATTAATTTCCATCAATTAACTTAAATAATAAGAGTTTAATGATGAACTCTGGGACTCATGTACTTAAATAGTAAATCAGCACAAACGATGTATCTCGAATACGAGAGCTCTTAGTGGTTTACCGGGAAAATATGAGGCAATTGAAGAATTTAATGTCATGACGGCAAGTTTGCCATGGTAGCTCAATGGGTAAGAGCGAATGAATAGAAACCAGGAGATCTGTGGTTCAAATCCTGTCTGTGGCATTGATTTTTTCAGTTTGTCTCTATCTATTCACTGTTGTTGCTATTTGAAAGGTTTTTAATTGTTCTAGAGCTAACTCGCTATTTGCTTCCGCCCCTGATCATACGAGGAGTGGTATTTTAAAAATCGTATAAAAACCCTATTTTTAATGATTTGGCTATCGTTAAAGTTTCCTACTTTCCGCTTCTGTCCAGAATGCAATGCACTATGAAACTATTTCAGGGAAGACAGACTTTATAAACTTAAAGCAGGCAGAAGAACAAACGTTTTTCAGAACGGTGTGTGAAATAATGTGTAGAAAATTCAAACCAAGTAATTAATACAACTGCCATTGTGTAAAAGTCTCTCTGGACAGCTCAGTTTGAGGTTAAAATTGGCCAAAACCAATGAATTTTAAATGTGTTTGGAAGTGACAGCCTAAGTATATTTATTGGCATGTAAAACAGGTTTTCCTTGAGAAAATTCCATACAACGGTGACGCTGATATGATCCTAACAATCCACAGCGAATTTGAGACATAAATAATGGACATATATCGAAATTACAAAATAATTATGTAACTTGGTACTTAAGTCCATTATTTTCCAAGGATATGATATAAATACTTTTAACTCAACCTACGTTTTACATAGAAAGCCTTTGCGATATTTACATGACTAGTAAATCGGCATTTTACATTTTCTGCCAATTGCTTGCGAAGTCCTTTATTTGGGAAGAATTTTGTATGGTTTTATATAAGTTTTAATAAAAAGAGCTATACAAAGATATATTGCATAAAGATATGGATATACTCAAAATAAAAAGTTATATAAAAGACACCGGAAAATTCCAAGATATTCCTTTGATCTGTGAAGTACTTTGTTATGTTCTAAAGCAGCGCAACCATTAAGTTATTTCTCACAATTCCACGCAAAGGGTCTGGAATTTCAAATGCAGCATATGTCTATCCACTTTGGATTTGGCTTCGCTTCCACTTCCAATATATCCCTTGCATCCAGAATGAAATATTTAATAATTTACTGAAAACGTTTCACTCTATTTTTTTAAAATATATATCTATGTATATAGATATATATTTTCTTCTCCTTATTTAACCGTTTTTTATTGTTTCCGTTTATTTTCCTATCTGTTTTCTGTATTTTTACACATGTACACTATACACATAAACACCCATGCCCAAGGCGGGACCCGAACCCGCGACCCTCTACGCGGTGGAACGCTAGAGACATACGTTCTAACGACCATGGCCACGAGGGCCGGCTCTCTATTAATATGAAGTAAATAAAATTCCTTTGGAATATTTTCTAGAAACTATATAAAATAAACAATAGCAGATAATGGAAAGATTGAATCAGACTGAAAAATTCAATGCCATAGCCGGGATTTGAACCACGGATCTTCTGGTTGCCGTCCAGCCGCTCTAACCCTTGAGCTACTATGGCCAACGTGCCGATATGACATTAAGTTCTCCAACTGATTCGTGTTTTTTCCGGTAAACCACTTAGGAGTTCTCATAAACACATGAGACAACATGAGACAACTACCTTAATGGCGACTTACAAGGCCCGGGCTCTTTATAGTTAACCACTAAAGAGTCAGACTGAAAACTTCAATGCCATAGCCGGGATTTGAACCACGGATCTTCTGGTTGCCGTCCAGCTGCTCTAACCCTTGAGCCACTAAGGCCAACGTGCCGATATGGCATTAAATTCTCCAACTGACTCGTGTTTTTCCCGGTAAACCAGACACGAGTCAGTTGGAGAATTTAATGTCATATCGGCACGTTGGCTATAGTAGCTCAAGGGTTAGAGCGGCTGGACGGCAACCAAAAGATCCGTGGGTCAAATCCCGTCTATGACATTCAATTTTGGCCCGGGCTCTTTATAGTTAACCACTAATGAGTCAGACTGAAAACTTCAATGCCATAGCCGGGATTTGAACCACGGATCTTCTGGTTGCCGTCCAACTGCTCTAACCCTTGAGCCACTAAGGCCAACGTGCCGATATGGCATTAAATTCTCCAACTGACTCGTGTTTTTCCCGGTAAACCAGACACGAGTCAGTTGGAGAATTTAATGTCATATCGGCACGTTGGCCATAGTAGCTCAAGGGTTAGAGCGGCTGGACGGCAACCAGAAGATCCGTGGGTCAAATCCCGGCTATGGCATTGAATTTTTCAGTCTGACTCAATCATTCCATACTTAATCCTACACACGGCTAGTGTGAAAGAACAATTAATTTCCAATAACAGATAAAGTCATGTAAATAAGTTTTTCAGGGCTCCAGTTGCGCACATTTAGGACAGACCACTGGTGACTGTTCATTAACCTTTTAAAGGGCAAAGTTCAGATATTAAGATCATACGCGTCTTCCACCAGGAAAGGCCGTGCTATTTGTTGATGGCTGCAAGATAAAACAAAACGCCATCAACGCTCCAAAACACTTGCCATCATTCTTCCCAACGAAACAAAGCAAAAACGAGAAGGACGCTGATTATTATCTTGTTTAACAAAAGACGGCCCAGATATCAAGTTTGCCAGCATTTTTTGTTTCGTAATTAAAAGAAGAATGTACGTAACTGAAAAGGGAAGGACGGGAAGAAATAAAAAAATACAAAAGCAACGATACTTGGGAGTTTAATGAGTGATAAAGAAAATTCAGAATGAAAGAGTGATTGATGAGCCAGAGACAGAATGGAGACACGTGTGGTGCAATATCGCTGCAAGGAATAACTGTATATCACGTTGGTAACAAAAAGTGTTTAACGAAGTTAAAATAATTAAAGACCAAAAGAAACGCTATAAACATGGTTATAAAAGTTAACAAGGATTGCACTTAATTTTTCTCAAGTAAAACTCAAGTCCAGATGAGATTTCCCGTTTCTTTCACGATTATTGGTCCAGAGATAAAACAAACCACTGAAAGAAGGCATTGTGATGCAGTAAAGGGATAGGGAATTACTCGTCCAAAATAGGATGACCTGCATTTTACGATGGGTTAGCTGCAACGATGTTCAGTGAAACATATTACGATTTAAAGCAACGTTACAGCTTTTAAGTCAGTGATAAAGCAGTAATGGAGGTGGATGAAGTCAGCCATAGATATGTAGGTATGCGTGTAAGCGTGTTCGCTCTGTATATTTTCTACAGATGCTGCACTTATTCAATGTCATATTGAAGTTTTGGGTCAAATATGATAGTTAGTCTCTGTTAGTTAAATATTAGAGTAAGTTAAGAGAACCATAAATGTATACGAAGCTTACAAAACGTTTTGTGTACCCTTTTCTTGTTTTATTTGTACATGCTAAGAAGATCAACCATTATTGCTGATTCTGCTAGTCCAGTCATGAAGTAAAATTAGTCACCTAGTACATCCATTTTCTAAACTAGCAAATACATTGCTGGTTAAATTCATACAATGGATACTCATGATATTATACAAAAGTTTAAGACTACCATTACTATACAACTCCGATTCGCGCCATTACCTATCTCTTATTCAGCAGGATGCCCCTTTAACTACCTCAGATGTATGAAGGCTTTGCCTTGAAAAACCACTATTATTGATCTTAAAGCTTAGGCATCTTTAGCAGTTCATTTTATCAGGTTTTAACTGTTAAATACATTCACAATCCCTAACATTACCAGACTGTCTGATCGGTAGTTATTTTGGTTAAAGAAATATATGTATATGACTAGGATCTGTGGATTGAAAAGCCAAGTACTTGACCACTTGATCACAGTACCAGTCTTTCTGTGTATTGTATTCTAGTGATTATTAAAACTTTAGTAAAGGGTACAAAAATTATATACTTAACAGAATCTCAACATAAGTACTTTTAAACCCGCCTCGGTAGCGTCGATGGTAGCATGTCTACCTCGCGTTCTAGAGGTCCCGAGTTCGAATCTCAGTCAGGGTAAGTTAACTGGATAAGGTCTTTTCCGGGGGTTTCCCATATCCTAAAAGACGAATGTCGGGTAACTTTAAGCTCCATGGATCCTGGGCTCATTCGAGCATCATTTCACCCATTCCATTCATCGTCCGATATGACTTTAACGTTGGAGGACGTAAATGACAAAACAGTACTTTTAAACTTGAATAGATTTCAAGGAAATTAAATCCAAGAGCATTCATTAGTATTTGTTAAGCTATATAACTACTGTCTACCCACCACATGAAGGAAGAGTCGGCTGGCCCCATAGCTCAATCGGTAGAGCGCCGGTCTGCCATGGGAGGGTTCCCGGGTTCCATTCCCGTCTGGGGGGATTTTTCTCCAACCAAGGTGATTCCCCATGTTCCCCATGAAGTATGAATGAGAGTGCGAATGTGTGCGTGATCTAATGATACAACCCAACGATTACGAGTTAACACCTTCGTTATGTTCCAAAGGAGAACGGCCGCCAATATGACCACTGCAGTTGAAGCCGGGGTATAAATGGAACAAATTAAAAAAAGGACCTGAAGAAGAGAGGCTTGAACTATAAATCCTTTCATGGAAGTGTTGAAAACAGTGTTGTTGTATAAATTAAATTAACTGGGAGTCGATTAATGACGACATCCCCCAGAAAGATTTGTTCAGCAAGTTCATCGAACCGCCACCAGAGGAGACCGATGACAAAATATTGCCAGCTACACCAATGAGAACCAGTCGATGTCCGGCTGAAGATAGAGGGAAGGCCTCTGAAACTAGTTCCGGGAAAATTTAAACGACATCCCCCAGAAAGATTTGTTCAGCAAGTTCCTCGAACCGCCACCAGAGGAGACTGATGACAAAATATTGCCAGCTACACCAATGAGAACCAGTCGATGTCCGGCTGAAGATAGAGGGAAGGCCTCTGAAACTAGTTCCGGGAAAATTTAAAAGTAAGTTTTGTTTAGTGTCATTAATCGACTCCCAATTAATTTAATTAGAGGCTTGAACTGCTTATCTGCTCTCATAGTCGATCCATTTATTAAGAAATTAGAGTTTGCGAGTGGATTATGAGTCACATATGCTGCTCGTTTCAGTAACTGCAGTGATAGGTATTATGCATGTTTGAGTTTTGTGACAACACTGTGTATTTTAGATGAATCTAACATCCTTATGATATCCGGATGGCGAGCATAAACATGACGCTAATAGCAAAAGTGATTACGTTACATATACTCGTACACATACTTGTCTTCTTGTGTTGGCTAGACTGTACTTAACTGGATTTTTCATCCTTTAAAAAGTACAGTCCTAAAATTAATAAAACTTCTTAAGTATTTTACATTTTTCAAGAGAACCTATAAGGGAGAAGTTTTGCTGTTGTGTTATGGTTAAAGTGTTTTGTAAATAGTAAGATTTCCCAAGGTTTAGTTTACGTTTAATGATAACTTAGTACGTTTTTAACTGTAAATGTGTCTTAACACGCGCACAATGAGATATTGTATTTATGAAGTATTTGATGTACTATTTAAAAAAATGTTGATACCGAAATTAAGGGATACAATTAATAAACAATCGTAATGGATTTCAAAGGAATATGGTATATATGTTTAAAACGCGAGCTGGTGCTGTTGAGGTGGGTAGTTTAACAAAGTGATGGGAGAAAGCGGGTTTTTAGTAGGGATTCTAATTGGATAACACTTGACTCCGTTTGAAAAGGCATTGTTCGGACCCTTAATAATGGCATGACAGAGACTAATAATCACAATGGACAAAATAGTCACACAAGGAATTTGGTTTGAATAAAGACAGGCTTCGAGAGGTGAAAGTCACACACAGCTGCAGTGAGGAAGATACACAAATGGGCTGGCAGTTCATTAAGAAAGCACAACTGGTTCGGTCTTCGGTGAAGGCAGATCAGAACCGAGGAGGAAAGGTATCTTTCGGTACCTACGTAAATAACGAGTTAAGTGTTATCCCGTAACATGCATTCTACATACGGTAACTTTGAACAGTGTTATATTGGTAACCCTTGGTCGGCAACTTTGCGATTGATGTGATGATAGAAAAGAATCAGTCATTAAATCAGTCTGAAACTTGCATTCCAGTGTCATTAGAACCATCCTTACTCCCATACATATCCACGTATACCCTTTGATGGAACTCTTGCTCTACCCTGAGGATAGGGCACACTGCTTCAACATTTACAACGTAAGAATAAGCTGTGGAAACGTAGAGTCAGACTGAAAAGTTCAATGCCATAGCCGGGATTTGAACCACGGATCTTCTGGTCTCCGTCCAGCCACTCTAACCATTGAGCTACAGAGTCCAACGTAGCGATATGACACAGGGCCAGTGTGAAAGAACAATTAATTTCCGTAAGAATAAGCTGTATCACACTGGCGACCAATACGTGGAGGATCCTTTTCCAGTGTATAAGCAATTGTTGTGAAAATAACTTGCATTACTGTCTTCATGGGAATGAATTTAAAACAAAGGCACTGACAATTGATTCTCTCAAGTGGTTAATAGTACGAGGCATGTTTTTAAAGTCAGTACCGTTTATTTATTCCGCCGCCGCAGCGCTACGGTCGGCGTTCCGCGCATGTGCGCTGGTTACCTACATCTCTTGTCTACGCACTGACGTCATTACAGTCTGATTCTTCAATGTATACGTTAGTTGCTGAGTGTTTAAGATGCCTCCGACAATCGTGAGTCCCGCCGATTGTGAAGTACGGGCTGTTATACGATTTCTTAGTGCTAAAGGCGTAAAACCGATCGATATTCATCGTGAGATCTGTGAAGTTTACAGACAAAACATTATGAGTAATGGAATGGTAAGGAAATGGGTGAGAGCATTTAAAGATGGCCGCACAAATGTGCATCATGAAGAACGGAGTGGGCGTCCTTCGGTCGTTATTGAAGATTTGGTGCAGAAATAGAACGAAAAGGTGAGAGAAAACAGACTTGAAGAAACATCTGGGTGGTCAGCGTCTTCAAGACGATAACGAAGTCAAAACAGTTGTGACACAGTGGTTAACACGTCAAGCGGCAGAATTTTATAAGGAGGGTATTCAAAAACTGGTGCCACGTTATGACCAGTGCCTCAATATTCACGGACATTATCTAGAAAAGTAGATTAAGGTACAGGCTCTTATGTAAAAATAAAATTATTGCGATATCTATGCACGTCTGTTTTTAATTCCAAAATGGCACTGACTTAAAAAACATGCCTCGTAATTTAAATTTTATTGGTGTGCATTAAAGCGTTTAATTTCGTGAGGAATCCCGCCCGAACTATCCGCATAACATGTGTAAGCACAAGCCATTACACAATAAGGATACTGATGGAAAGGAACTGTGAAAAAAGCCTTTTTTGGCCTGTAAATCATTTTTATACAGTTAGAAAAGTCAGCTTTGCCTTGTTTGACGAACATTGGCTGCAGCTTCAGTTCGGAAGCAGATATCTACCGTGATCACAAGGATTCTGAATTATAATAAACTAAATTAATAAGATAGGATCAGGTTAAAATTAAATTAAAACTAAGAAAGCCAATTTGTGTAGGAATATAAAATTACGATATCTAAGAACTACAATTAATATTAAATTGAGATTTAAGTATTATGCCATAAGTTGGAATTTTAAATGTGTCGAAAACTGTTCTTCAAAATGTTGTGCATAAGATCTCAACTGTGTGTCGTCAACTGCCTTAATGTCTACGGACGAAAAGATAGTGGTAGGGTTTGCTCTGCAGTGTCGAACGTGCCTAAAGAAGCTACTCTGAGGTAAGTAAAACATTGTTCCTTTAATAAAACGGATCAGTTGCCTGAGGTGTCCGCCACTGATGTTGTTTACACATGTAGTACCGGGTCGATGTATTTACAAGTTCCCTGGAAGGAAGACTTCTATTTGCCCTGCTATCGCCATTCAAGTGTACAGCCGCCCTCCGAGAAGAGAGCGGGGTGTGGGGGCGTGAGATTGATTCCTTCTTCCTGCACCGCACTGCCGCCTAGCCACCTCAAACATTATAATATGACGGTGTAACTTTCCTTAGCAACATGTAGCAATCCTATAGCGAATTTAAAGAAACCGGTGACTGTCATTTTCGTTCAAAATCACAACAATATCCAGTTTTAGATTTTAACATATAGCTACACTTAAAACAAATTGAGTACATAGACAATGGTAGTTTCTTTCATTTTGCTATAATCATTTGTATTAACACTGTATAAGTATTCATGAGTAGTCATTTAAGGCCATATATAATCTCGTATTTGACGTTTTTTTTTTTTTTCCAAACAAGCAATTTTTAAGATACATATTGTTTATTGCGCATTGATTCTAGTCCCCTACAAGACGCCCTTTCAGGCTTTTCCGGGTACCCCGCATGGCATGCGGCACCCGAGGTAACACTGGAGTTAATCCGAGTAGCAGAAAAAGCTGAACTCCATTTTAATCATACAATCAGCTGTTTGGGTTCAAAATTGTCCCACGTTTAAACCTGCAATCACCAGGATGTCAAAAATGGTATCGCTTCCTGTTCAAAATTAGAGGAGTAATTAAGCTATCTCGCAATCCTTCCTCATTCGAATAATCCCATTCCATCTTATACTCACCAAACACTCCAACCTGCGGTAAAACCCAAAATCTGGATGGCCACGCAGCAAAAACCTTCGGACTGTTAACAGCCTGTCAGTACCTCGTCGTCGTCATGATTGTAGTTCGTGGAAATTAATTGTGTTTTCAACTAGCCGTGTGTAGGAACGAAGATGGAAAGTTAGATTCAGACTGGAAAACCGAATACCATAGCCGGGATTTGAACCACGGATCTTCCTGTCTCCGTCCGGTTGCTCTTAACCATTGAACTACTGTGGTCAATGGGCAGACATGTCATTAAATTCTCCAGCTGACTCGTCTTTTTTCCCGATAAACCACTAGGAGTTCTGATAAACACATGAGACAACTTATCTTAACGGCGACTTAGGGTACTGTAAGTACTTCAAGGCCCGGGCTTTATAGTTCAGACCATAATTAAGTCAATTAATTGAAATTGTTCTTTCACACAGCCAATGCATACTGGTGCCATTTCTGCCAGTTATACTCTGGTTATAATGAGGACGTATTTTTGACATGGTAAATTCAATAGCATGGTAGACGTCTGCCTCACGTTCAAGAGGTCCCGACTTCGAATCTCGGTCAGGGTGAGTTATCTGGATAAGGGTTTTCCCGGGGTTTCCCTTATACTTACAGACGAATGTCGGCGGGTAGCTCTAAGCTCCATGGATCCTGGACACATTTGAGCATAATTTCACCCATTTAATTCATCCTCCGATATGACTTAACGTTGGAGGACGTAAAATTACACAAAAAATAGCTTCTCAAAATTTTAAAGTGCAAATTTGAAAAGCTTTTCCAACCTGATAGAAAAAATGAAAGACAAATATATATATTTGTAATTTTACGTCCTCCAACGTTAAGTCATATCGGAGGGTGAATGAAATGGCTGAAATGATGTCCAAGGTCCATGGAGCTTGGAGCTACCCGACATTCGTCTTTAAGGATAAGGGAAAACCCCGGAAAAATCTTATCCAGGTGGCTCTTCCTGATCGAGATTCGAACTCAGGATCTCTTGAACGTGAGGCAGACACGCTAGCATCTACGCTACCGAGGCGGGCACAAATTTATATGCTCCGACGATCTGTAAAATGGACCCTCACATCTTCTTCATCTTCTTCTTCACTTCATGGCATAGGCAATAAAGTGCCTATTCCGCCTTCGAAGTCCTCCAGCCATCGTTGGACCCTCACATGATTTGGATATTGTATTCAAGTCAAGAGTTCAAATTATGATTGCTTTTTGATGAAAAAGTAAGAAATCTCTGCATTTGAACTTCTTGTGTCTAAATTTTTTTTGAGAATATTCAGCTTATATTATTAAATTTAACACAACACACATCTTCTGCACCTTCCCCCTCAGTCTCCTTTAGGAGAGGGCATTTTGCCACCCAAAAGCTGAGGGAGGCATTTTTCTGAAAATGCACATTTTGAGCTCTAAGAATCCAAAGAACGTATTTTAAGAAACGGTCTGCTCGTGCAGGTTTACATATATGTCTACTAAAAAGCATAACTAAAAAACTAAAGCTCTGATAAACGTAAATTTGGATAGAAATTCAAAATTTTTTAAGATGCGTCAAGAAAATCTCTGAGTACCTAATGTCCTTAATGTGAAAATTTGCCTTTAATTGATTTATTAAAAAAATTGCTAATGGGTTTTATCAAAATATGTAAAATAATACCTATATATAAGCCATATATACAGGAATGATATTAGAAATTACATATTTTCTGTGAAGAACTGTTTACTCTGAGTAAATTTATAAAGCTATAAAAGCATACTGACAGAAAAATACATTCTTCAGAAAACACGTAGAAAATTTTGAAATATGTTCACCTTCTTCTCGGGCAGCCAGTCAGGTGAAAAGATAATTATATATCAACGTTTCGGGAGTGTGCATCTCTCCCATCATCAGGATATTTATAAAATGTTATAACCACAAATGTTTCCATCATAAAAGTGTCATAGTTTCCATCATAAGTCTCAACGACTGGAAGTTCTCAATACACTGACCCACAGAGCTTTCTCTATCTCTGATCCGAGCCACTTAAAACAAGGATTACAGCACCTGAGACTCACTTTCCGTCAAAATGGCTACTCCGAATATGACGAAGCCTCGATCTCCAAAGCTAGGAAAGGGAAACCTGTAATACAGCAAGTGTCAGATAAGCCTACCGCTACAGCCTGCATCCCGTTTACCGGCAATTTATCCGGCAGAATCAGCAGAATTCTCGCCAAACACATCAGGACCATCCACGAGCCACCTCCGAAGATTAAGCATCTGTTGAGACCAGTGAAAGACAAACTGGACTTCCAAGTTCCGGGAATGTACCGGATTCCCTGTGAATGTGGGACACCATATATAGGACAAGCAGGAAGGACTATCGCTACCAGAATAATCGAGCATGAACGGAGCATTCGTTTAATGCAACCTGAGAAGTCTGGGCTGGCAGAGCATTGTTTTGATAACGACCATAGAGCCAATTTTCGGAAGACGACCATCTCGGCAAAATGCAAGTTACTGGGAGCGGAGAATTATGGAGGCTTTGGCGATTTCCTCTGAAAGGAGCACGCTTAATCGTTATGTTGGATTTGAGTTCAGCTCCTCTTGGAAACCGGCCTTAAAATGGAAATCCGTCGAATTAAGAAGCAAAGATCAATACAGCTTGATAATCAAGTTAAGTAGTTACGTTTCTTTGACACAATTTTCTATACTCACGCCCTCTCCTGACCTGGCATTTAATTTACTGAAAACTGTGTTTTGTTCAGTAATGCGAATTTTGATAGTGTTTTGTCTTTGTTTATAGTTGTGTTATATCCAGTATTTCATTTGTGGTTATAACATTTTATAAATATCCTGATGATGGGAGAGATGCTCACTCCCGAAACGTTGATATCTAATCATCTTTTCACCTGGCTGGCTGCCCGAGAAGAAAGTGAGCTTATTCATCGCCAGGAAAGTTTCAGATCTTATTTGAAATATGTAGTTGTATCCCTAAAGCGTTTATGATATATTTCTTGTTTTATTTGTTCCATTTATACCCCACCTTTAACTCCAATGATCATATCGGCGGCCGTTCACCTTTGGAACATATCGATGGTGTTAACTCGTATTCGTTGGGCTATATCATTACATCACGCACACATTCGCACTCTCATTCATACCTCCAGACTCTGGGGAAGATGAGGAATTATCTTGGTCGGAGAAAAGTCCCCACCATCCGGGAATCGAACCCGGCAGCATATCAGCACGACAGGCAGGTGGTCTACCGTCTGAGCTAAATTTGGATATTGTATTCAAGGCAAGAGCTCAAAAATGACTTTTTTTTATTAAATTCATTAGACCCGTTCTTGAGAAAACAAAAATTAAGAACTTTTTGTGTCTGGAAAATTCTCTGAGAATCTTCAGCTTATATTAAATGTAACCCAACAAACATCTCCTCCAAACCCCTCACACCATTTTTAACGTCTTTCTATAGTAGAGTGCATTTCGCCACCCAAAAACCGAGGGAGACATTTTTCTGAAATGTACATTATTGAGGTCTATGAATCCAAAGAACGATTTTAAGAAAATATCTGTTCGTGCATGTTTGCATCTATGCCTACTAAAAGCATATATCAAAACTTAAACTCTGATGAACGTAAACTTGGATATAAGTTCAGAAATTTTGAAAATACACCAGAAAATCTCCGAGTACCTAATGCACTTAATATGGACATTTGACTTTTTGCATCTATACCTACTAAAAGCATATATCAAAACTTAAACTCTGATGAACGAAAACTTGGATATAAGTTCAGAAATTTTGAAAATACACCAGAAAATCTCCGAGTACCTAATGCACTTAATATGGACATTTGACTTTAATTGATTTATTTAAAAAATTGCTAACGTGTTTTATAGAAATGTGTGTATTTATATTATAAATTACATATTTTGTGTATTTATGAATGAATTTATAAAGCGATAAAGCCATAGTGACAGAGGAAAATATTCTTTAGAAAACATGTGGAGAATTTTAAGTTGTGTAGTATTGCTGAAGCGGTTATGAGATATTTCTGGTTTTTGAATACATCTCCAGTTTTTAAATCCGCACACTTCTGAGGCATTAATTAACTCATTTGTTTCTCAACAGGCTATCACATAAATATTAAGTCCAACGTACGTATGAGTCACTTTCTAAACATTTAGCCTTTATACGTGCGTTCTTTTTTCTGTAGCTACAATTGAAACAATTTAAAAAAAATGTATTACATTTATAAAAAGTCGGTCATTTAATTTAATTCACTGAAATAACGCCAGTGCTTTAATACACTGAAAAGCAGAACTCCGTTATATTCCCTTTTTTGTCAGTTGTCCTTTACTTAGGATTCCGTAAAGGTTACCCGTATAAGACGCAATGTTTATGTGTCGCCACCTGGAACTTGTGTTTATAAGCACGGCTTATTATTGTGGATAAGTAGGTATTTTCGTTTTGAAGTGAAGTGTTAAAAGTTGTAATCCTGGCGGCGAGCGGGGAACAATGCTTGGGCGTGGCTGGCTGGCTGGAGAGCATTTGCTGTCTGCGCACACCGACCGTTTTAAACGCTCCCCACCAAAATCCCTGCTATTTTAAGGTTCACATTATGACGTAGCGTTGCCGTGGCAACGGGCAGGGTTATTGCGTAACTAGCGACGTCACTGTAATCTTCCCCCCTCCTAGCTTTATTAATTTTTGCAGGAATAAACAGCGGTTTCATTTCTAGCTTACCTACGAACTGCGGACTTGAGGCTAATCCCAACAGTTCATTGTTTTCTTTACTGGATTAGGACGGCGACGGAGACAATAGAGGGAAAATGCTTATCCCTTCTCTGGAGTCTTCCCTGTTTAGTTTTGAATACACGACTATAATAATCTTAATAGGTGCAATACAATTCTGTGTTGCGACCGAATGGGAAGGGTTAGGGAATAAAGACAGATACAAAGCTTGCTTTATTTAATGACTAGGCAACCTATACAACGTGTATCATTTCTAAAATAAAAAATTATATTAATAAATTGAAACATTTTAAAAATAATGAATACACTTTAAATACAATTTAAAAGTTATTAAATTTGAAACCTACTTCTTTAGATAGGCCTCGCCGTGGCCAAGCGGTTAGACCCTTTGACTCTCACCAAGAGACCGCATTTGAGATTTGTGGTGGACTATAGCACACGGGCGGTTTTTCCCGGGATGTCCGGTTTCCCCCGCCATCATTTCACCAATTACTCCATTATCATCTTTTCTTTCATTCATTTCACCCTCATTCTGTCATCTACTTCTCTCATTCTCATATCAGGCATTGGGCTAATAACCCTTCCTTGGTTCTCTATTTGATCCAGAGTTTATATTCTTCAAACCGACTCCTAAGGGCATAAGGGATAGGAAATTAAAGAAGAAGGTGAATAATAGATGATGGTGTATACAATGAAGTGCCATGAAATATGTGTGAATTTCATATTACCTCTACCCACTATTAGTTATTGTTTGTAGCTTTTTCCTCCATTCTCACAAAATATTATTTTTTCTGTATACTTCTACGTTAATAGAGATTTGTAGATATAGTTTCATCTAACGTTTTCTTGTGAGGATATTGAAAACAGAAGCAACAGTCAAATGTTTGAAAGCGGATCGTTATATTATAGCTTTGAAATGCCATACCTTCTGCATAACATCGCGAAAAAGCACTGAAAGATGGCGGAAGATAAATTCAAACCAGTAACAACGGATGAAAGAGGAAAGAAATTTACCTATGGTTACTTTACTTAGTTATAGTTTATCATTGCTTCCGAATAAAAATGAATTTTTAGGCAATTCCTAATATATTCAAACTAATTACATATTATATTTAAGCAAATATTTTAAATGTGACATTTTAATCAAAATCGTTGGAGCCAGGTTTGAGAAAATAAAAAAATATCAGAAAAGTTTTCATGTAAAGTGTAGTTTGTGGAGAAATGCTTTCTTGAAGCTTTGGAACATGGACGCTGACATTAAAAACCTGGTGTGTTGGTTATCAGACATTTGTTTCTTGAAATGTATGTTCAGAGCTCACACAATTGAAACTTCTTTTAAAGAAATGCTTTATTTTGAATTTATGGGCCTAACAGTTGAATTATTGACAGAATCTAGATATACAAGCTGTAGGTACAATGAAATACTTTCTCTGTCAGGCAGAGAAAGTAAAAATTGGAGTCATTCAGTTTTTTTGTGCAATTTACGTTCTCCAACGTTAAGTCATATCGTGCGATGAATGAAATGGGTGAAATGATGCTCTAATGTGCCCGGCGACCATGGAGCTCAGGGTTATTTGATATTGGTCTTTCAGAATAAGGGAACACCCCGGAAAAACCCTTATCCAGGTAACTCACCCTAACCGAGATTCGAACTCGGGGCCTCTTGAACGTGAGGCTGACACGTTACCATCCACGCTACCGAGGCAGGCATTCAACCTTTCGATCAAAGTGACACATAAATACACCGGTGGGATGATTTTTAAAATGGAATTTATTCAGTATTTTCAACGAGCTCCAAATCTCTATTCAATGCGAAATTTTTAATTAATGTCTCTTTAGATGAATAAAATATGAAATATGATGTGCTCAGTTCACATGACATTCCCTGCTGCATGTGTTTATACTTCCGTGTGTTAGTCTCAATTGGAAGGTTTAAGATCAATCACTTCTCTGCTGGACTTCTACAACACTTCTACAAGGCATTGTTACATAAATTTCTTTTTCTATCAACTGTTAGACCCTCGCATAACATATTTTATTGTATAAAAACGGGAACCAAAGTGTCTGAAGCGATAATTAAATATTTAAAAATCGATTGCTATATGCTGACTTTAAAATTAAATGTCTTTCGCATGACGTTACATAAAACAAAAGAATAGTGATTTACCACTTAAGAATAATACTGGAAAGCTCAAATAGATTGAATATCTTGTAAGGTGATTAATATAACAAAAATGAAAAAAGAGTAATACTTTTAGGTATTTTATGCATATCTATAATTTAGCATAGCAAGTTTAGTTCTGGAGCTTTGCTGTCACACTTGTTTTAGGATCTTTGCATCAAGCTTTCTTTCTAGATTCTAGGGACATGTATTTCAGATTTTGGCATATAAGTTTTGGATGAAATAGACTGCTTCCTCTAGTGATATAGAAAGTGTAAAGGAAATTAAAGAGTTCAAGTATTAGCAACTGGCAGTTATGACTTCTTAACCCAGAGGTTGCCGATTCGGTTCCTGGCTGGTGTGGCAAACTTTTTATTTAATTAGAAATGTTCCTTAAGCTCCGCAGAGTTGAACGTATGTATGAAAATCAGATTATGTTTCAAGATAGAACTGATTAATATTTACTGTTAGAAAATATATGGTTCAAATCTCTCCATGTTATCGTGTGACGATTCGGGTTCGATTCCCCGCGACCGTTTGTGCCGTTCATGCTGCTCTGAACTAAGGGCTTTCCGTGGTTTCCGCGAATACTGGAGTGGAGCATTTCTTGCAAACCCATTTCCTCCATCCTGATTTGGTTTACAGTTGTAGGACCAAGTAGGTGATCGGTGGGTTGCGTTTGGGCGGTTCGTTTGCGGGAGTTTCTCTCTGACGTCATACAGGACTCTCAGCTAGGACCAACCTGCCTTCGAGTGCTCTCGGCCGGGCAACCTCAGGGGTTAGGGGCCTCTCCGTGCTTGCGCAAGTCGTCATGTGTATTTTGTTGCCCTCTTCTCGTTCATCCCCACCCAGGGATCAAAATAAAAGCAGTGCTGTGCTCCACTTGCGGAGGCCTGCTGATCATCTATACTTTTACCTTTTATCTAGTCAGTGATTTCCTTTGGTGAAAGAAACTTACATGTAACATAAGGTATTAACATCAGGTGCTTCATTTATAAATGTTTTCAACTCATCAGGTATAAATGTTTTGGCTTTTTTCCCTTTATATCCTTCTGATTTATGTTTTAGTAAGGTGTTCAGTTTTGAGCATTTAGATAAGTCAATTCGGTGCCTAATGTTGAATGTTCATTTAAAAATAGAGCAGTGAGCCCATAAGATCGATGATTTGATATTTTGAGACAATTTCTCGAAATACACTAGGAATACATTTTCTGAGAACGAATTTATAATTTTCGATACTCTCCAATCCATGAATTATGAGTAGAATTTTCGTAAATCGTTAATGACTTTTGTGGCAACAAGTTTTTAGTAATATTGAGTGCTTTGTCCGTAATTTCTGGTGTAAGTTCAATGTTACTGTTACTAGTGTCAGACATTTTGACTGTTTTTCTAAACTGACACTAGTACCATTGTCGATCGAAACGAGATTAATCGATACTTGCGCTTTCACAATGTTACGTGGCCACTTCTGATGGGTCTAATGCCAATACTTTAATGAACAGGCGTACTTTAATGTGGTCTATTAAAGTACTGTTACTTTATACCAGTCGTATAAATACTAAATATTGTATAGGTATAGCATAAATAATGATAATGAATTCCTGTATTTCCTTAAGTGGAACATAGGGCCTGCTGAACCATGCAACCTGGAGGCCCGTAGGCAACGGGTTGAGAATCAGACGTTTCCTGATCAGAGAGATTCCGGAATGAGTGATCAGCTCAACACCAGAAGTGAAAGTACGAGAGATGAGGTGATAGGAAAGATGATGGAGCAATGGGTAGAATGCTGACGGGGGAAACCGGAGGATCCGGAGAAAACTCGTTCTAGCGCCATGTTGTCCACGACAAATCTCACTTTGCGGTCGCCTGGGATTGAACACGGGCCGCCTTGGTGAGAGCCAAGCGGTCTAAAGACTCAGCCATGGCGCGGCCCATATAATAATGATGATGATAATAATAATAAATAATAATAAAATTAGTAATAATAATAATAATAATAATAATAATAATAATAATAATAATAATAATAATAATAATAATAATAATAATAATAATAATAATAATAATAATAATAATAATAATAATAATAATAATAATAATAATAGTAATAGTAATAGTAATAGTAATAGTAATAGTAATAGTAATAGTAATAGTAATAGTAATAATAATAATAATAATAATAATAATAATAATAATAATAATAATAATAATAATAATAATAATAATAATAATAATAATAATAATAATAATAATAATAATAATAATAATAATAATAATAATAATAATAATAATAATAATAATAATAATAATAATAATAATAATAATAATAATAATAATAATAATAATAATAATAATAATAATAATAATAATAATAATAATAATAATAATAATAATAATAATAATAATAATAATATAATAATAATAATAATAATAATAATAATAATAATAATAATAATAATAATAATAATAATAATAATAATAATAATAATAATAATAATAATAATAATAATAATAATAATAATAATAATAATAATAATAATAATAATAATAATAATAATAATAATAATAATAATAATAATAATAATAATAATAATAATAATAATAATAATAATAATAATAATAATAATAATAATAATAATAATAATAATAATAATAATAATAATAATAATAATAATAATAATAATAATAATAATAATAATAATAATAATAATAATAATAATAATAATAATAATAATAATAATAATAATAATAATAATAATAATAATAATAATAATATAATAATTATAATAATAATAATAATAATAATAATAATAATAATAATAATTAATAATAATAGTAAATAGTGGACACGTGGAAGTCATGAACTAAGTTCTCATTACAAGGAAACAGATAGTAGGCTAAAAGCTTTTTTCAAATTAAAGGACATATGTATATACACCTTTATGTATGAGGGGTGGGGGATGTGGGCTGGCGCATTATGCATTCCCCGCAAATGAAAGAAATAACAATAAAGAACTGCACGGCCAGCTTACAGAATATTGCTACAAAAGTGTATTTTTGCTGATTTACCAGAACTTTATGCGGTTTCCTTCTTTATAATCGTGCTTATGTCGGGTTGATCGAAGGTGTTTCGTGACTAATGGCTTATTCCAAGTCACCGTGCCCTTGTTGATGTTACGTATTCAATTAACCGACGCAGTAATTACTGTTTATTTTCGATTCTACAACCCATTTTCAACGGCTAACCTTTTAAATGGAATTGCAATGAAATGGGGACAACAAATAGTGCAGAGACAGCGGTGTGTGTGTTTTTATTTCCTGTATATTCGTTGTCAGTCGTTCTAGTTTAGTAAAGGAGCCCTGTTAACTTTAATGTTGAAATGAAAACAGCAAACTTCTTGCGCAGTTCATTACCTGCGGTTGCCCTGGTAACGACCTTTTAGATAATGTTTATTTTGATTTTCTCTGCTGCTTTCGTAAGGTACAAATATTATTTTTATTTTAGTGCTTATAAATTCTGAAGCCTCCTATAACGAAAAGCACTTTACTGGAAACATGTTTTATGCATAATTTTTTTAGACATAGAGAGAGTGGGGCAGGCAAAAACATGTTTATTGAAGTTAAGTGTTCTGACGATCTTTTAAGTAGACTCTAAGCTTATTAACTTCAATCTTTTAAAAAATATCCCGTGAAGTGTTTACATATTCAGTTTACTTGCATTTAGCCTTGTAATTTTTTAGGTATAATATAGTTGGTTGTTTGAAGGCGCTGTGACTGGCCACTAAGGGTAGAAGTTAATGCTTTCACTATTCTTACGCTTATGGTCAATTATGATTTTATATAAAATACGGAATCTTTCTTTATTAAATATAGAATATAAATGTAGAATTTTTCTTTAAAAACCTTAATTACGATAGAATCTTTTTACTTACGTTTTCCTCCTTATACTTAGTTTTTAATTAGTAAACATATTCATTTCCATTATTGATTTTAATTGAGAAATTAAAAGATGAAAGAAAATGTATGCAAGTTTTCAGAAATATAAAAAAGGTTAGGTAAAAATGAATTAATACTAGTATTTTGAAATCGGTATTCTTTAGCAAAAGTCATAATTTTATATTTCTTTGCCCCGTAAATTTTAGTTAAAGTGGATATTGTGTCCCACTCAAAAGTTCTATACGGAGATTTCGCTTTAAATACACGTTATGAGGTGCCCAGAATATAAAAATCCTTTTTTCTATGTGTTTCTTGCCTCTCAGATGTTTACAACAGGATCATTCTAAAATGAAGCTAGCTACAGCGAAGCAATAAATATTACACAGATATAAATATTTGTTACAGAGGCTTCAGTTTATCTTAAGAAATTTGTGTTAATACTTCTTTCTAATGGTGATCGATTTCACAAACAGATTGTTTGTATCGTCAGTCCGCTCATTTTGCCTCTGCTCACCGAACATTCAAAAGTGTTCTAGACACACATGTTTGCGGGGAAAGAGGAAGTGACGAGTGCTTTATCTGCGCCAGAGCGCTACTTATTTTTATCACTACAGTCGACATCCCAAAGATTGAGCCATAGCAGCAGCGATTTACAATAACTACATACACAAAATCGTATTAAATAGAAAATACAGGTATAATGAAAGCACACATTTTAGGACAAATGAAACGTTGATAAAGTTGAGTATTTCATAGATATTCAAATATCTTCAACCTTTACCTTCTGTACTACGTACTTAAAGCAAGTAATACATTTTACAAAAAAATTCTACATACAAAGTTCATTGGAAATATATATTTTGAGGTCGCCTATATATAAAATAGTGTGATTTTGTGGGTCGTAAAATTAAAGGTCAAGTTTGCAGAGATTCAAAATGCTCTTATGTCCGGAGAAAGGCAGTTTGTACACCCCTCACAGGTTCCAAAATGTGACGTGTCATACCCACAGTAGTCTCTTGTTGCCTTCACTACACATAAACAAACGAACAAAATTACTCGCGGTACACTTAACAGATTCAAAATTAACATTTCTCCACGTCAACTTACTACACAAGTCAATTACAACTGTCCCCCTACCGACCGACCGACCGACCGACCGACCGAGGTGCTGGCTGGCTGTATAAAGGCAGAAGGTTTCTGCTGCGTGTCCACCCGTTAAGGGTTTTACCGGCAGGTAAGGTAATTTCATTTCGGGGTTTTGTAGGATGGGATGTGGGTTTTGAGATTGAAGATTCTTATGAGGTTACAATTTTGTACATACCTACCACCCTGGTGGTTAGTTTAAGTTGGGAAAAAATTTGATGCCAAACAGCTGCTGATAGGATTAGCTCCTGGGTTATCTCGGGTGCCCGCAAGCCGTGCGGGTACCCGATGTAGTCTAGAACGGCGTCTATTGGGGTCATAATCTCCCAATGATCTAACAAGGGCGCTTCTTTGTGTTGGTGAATTGGCGTATAATTTCTGATGCTCGGCGCCTAATTTCATCCTCCACGTATGGAAGACCCGAGGCTTCATGAAGCAACCTAGTAGCCACGGCTTCTTTTATATCTCCGCTCAATTGTTCTAGAAATTAGTGGAATGTTCTGTAACAGTCAAGAAAGCGAACCTTCCAGTCATCTATCTGTCTGTTTCTTTCTCTCTTTCAGCAAGCTTTTATCTCCGTGCTGTACTATCTGTCTGTTTGCGCGAGCCGGCCGCGCCAGTCGCAAAAATGGCTCGCAACAATAGTTTTAAAAATGTTCACTACAGTATATATACATGTGTTTGTGAACATTATAAGTGAAAAAGAAAAGCAAATACCAAAAGTAGTATTTAATTTCCATACCTCTGTCTTCTACTTACACGGAAATATTTTATATTAGCTTTATCAAAATAATTCTAACAAATTTGATTAAAATTACACACGTTTTAACATATTTATATCTATTTAGATGCATTATTTTAATTTTCTGCATATAGGCTGTAAAACCCACTTCATTCGGAATGACTTTTTGTAATTAGTAAACTATGAGATAAACAGAAGCTTACTACATGCTCGTATACTCGAAAAACATACACTGGTTACAATGCAAACCGATTTTAATGATGATACGTTTCTTCAATTCCTTTCAGATCTTCAAGTCACTTTATTTGAAGTTTGTTGAAGAGATTTAAAGATTCGTTCTTGATATCGAGTGTAATTTTACACATTTCAAAATTATTATCGAAGATTTAAAAATTAAAGTTGTGACACACTATAAAAGTTTTTACAGAAAATCCTTTAATCTTACATAAAATTTAATGTTTCACTGTAAAGAATTATATTTGAAGAATTTAATGTAGCTTTACAAACTAGCAGCTCATGGACCATTCTGAGACTTAACTTACATTTTTTTATTATTTTTTGGAAATTTAGGTTGATAAATGAATATTACGCTATATACGTACTGAACAAATCTAATATAAAAATTCAGTTAATTTATTTAAAATTTATAGGAATTAACGAGTTTAATGCCTGTTACTCTTAAATGGTCAAAATATTAAAATAGCCCATAAGCAGTGAACGCACCTTTCTTTGGCATATCACTAAGTTACGTCATAGAATAAAAGAAGCTCTGGAGGGAAAATAATATTTTAAAGATTAAAGTCGCTGCATTGTATTGGTGGTGCCATCGTTACAACAGATATCCCAACTGAACTTCAACAAAACGAGTACAGAAAAATCAAAGTGAGAATTTTAATTGAAAAATCACTTTAACGCTGACCTTTTCCTTTATATAATAAGATTGTCCCATAAAATATGTCATATATAATACCAAAGAATGATTAAAAGTGGATGAATAGTGTCCGAGATACCTTCGAACAAAAAACATCACATTTCCCAATTATATATTCGTATGGATTAATATTATTGAATGGAATATCTCAGGCAGTAGTATTTGAGACTAGGGACCTACCTGACCCATGGATGTTTTCAGGGGTTTTACCGGGTGGCCGGACGAATGGCGGGTAGGTTAACTACATCCCTCGAATTTCCCGTCCAGCCATTATTTTCCATTATCATTTCACATCATCTCTCATCTGGTTGTCTCTTTCAGAGTAGAAGTGTCGTCGGGTGTCTCGGCGGTGTCCGTGACTTCTGGCGTCGGGCGCCCTCTGTCTCTCACCTCATCCTTCCCCCCGGGGTTGCCCTACCTGGGGCTTAGGTGCAATAAAGTACAGTTTTCGTGCCGAATCCCCTCATATTAATCCTAATACTACTATCAAACATTTTGCTATACATCAATTCTCTCATCGTTTACAACCTGACGCGGTGGAATGTAGGAATGCACTTCTTCTTCTTCTTCTTCTTCTTCTTCTTCTTCTTCTTCTCTCTTCTTCTTCTTCTTCTTCTTCTTCTTCTTCTTCTTCTTCTTCTTCTTCTTCTTCTTCTTCTTCTTCTTCTTCTTCTTCTTCTTCTTCTTCTTCTTCTTCTTCTCTTCTTCTTCTTCTTCTTCTTCTTCTTCTTCTTCTTCTTCTTCTTCTTCTTCTTCTTCTTCTTCTTCTTCTTCTTCTTCTTCTTCTTCTTCTTCTTCTTCTTCTTCTTCTTCTCTTCTTCTTCTTCTTCTTCTTCTTCTTCTTCTTCTTCTTCTTCTTCTTCTTCTTCTTCTTCTTCTTCTTCTTCTTCTTCTTCTTCTTCTTCTTCTTCTTCTTCTTCTTCTTCTTCTTCTTCTTCTTCTTCTTCTTCTTCTTCTTCTTCTTCTTCTTCTTCTTCTTCTTCTTCTTCTTCTTCTTCTTCTTCTTCTTCTTCTTCTTCTTCTTCTTCTTCTTCTTCTTCTTCTTCTTCTTCTTCTCTTCTTCTTCTTCTTCTTCTTCTTCTTCTTCTTCTTCTTCTTCTTCTTCTTCTTCTTCTTCTTCTTCTTCTTCTTCTTCTTCTTCTTCTTCTTCTTCTTCTTCTTCTTCTTCTTCTTCTTCTTCTTCTTCTTCTTCTTCTTCTTCTTCTTCTTCTTCTTCTTCCTTCTTCTTCTTCTTCTTCTTCTTCTTCTTCTTCTCTTCTTCTTCTTCTTCTTCTTCTTCTTCTTCTTCTTCTTCTTCTTCTTCTCTTCTCTTCTTCTTCTTCTTCTTCTTCTTCTTCCTTCTTCTTCTTCTTCTTTCTTCTTCTTCTTCTTCTTCTTCTTCCTTCTTCTTCTTCTTCTTCTTCTTCTTCTTCTTCTTTCCTTCTTCTTCTTCTTCTTCTTCTTCTTCTTCTTCTTCTTCTTCTTCTTTCTTCTTCTTCTTTTCTTCTTCTTCTTCTTCTTCTTCACTCCAAGGTTTGGACATATTGCCCGTTCCAGCTTCATAGATCTCTCCAGCGTTTCCTGGGTCGTCTTCTGTCTCTTCTTCCTTTCGGATTATAGTTTAATACTGCATTTACAATATATTCCATCCTCCATTCTTAATATATTGTCGCGAACCCGTATCTACGATCGCGCGGCTTGTTTACAAAAAAGGAACTGATAGACGGGCGGTGTGAAAACCAAGAGCTGGCAGACAAAAGATAAGCATGCAGATATAGTTCTGCCGAAACAAACTGAGATAAATGGAAATTTCTAGTTACTTCTTGACTGATAGAGACTGTTCGGGTTCTTGTTTATTTTCGAATAATCTAGAAATTATCAGTGAGGTATTTAAGAGGCGACGATTGGCCAAGAGGCGAGTTGAAAGTTGTGAAACAAGAGTTGTTGTAAGACATGTAACAAGAGAGAGTGAGTCGCGAGAGGTAAGCAGAGAACAGTTGGCCCGCCTCGGTAGCGTAGATGGTAGCATGTCTGCCTCACGTTCAAGAGGTCCCGAGTTCGAATCTCGGTCAGGGTGAGTTACCTGGATAAGTTTTTTTCCGGGGTTTTCCCTTATCCTGAAAGACGAATGTCGAGTAACTCTAAGCTCCATGGACCCCGGACGCATTGAGCATCATTTCACCCATTTCATTCATCGTCCGATATGACTAAATGTTGGAGGACGAGAGAGAGAGAGAGAGAGAGAGAGAGAGAGAGAGAGAGAGAGAGAGAGAGAGAGAGAGAGAGAGAGAGAGAGAGAGAGAGAGAGAGAGAGAGAGGAGAGAGAGAGAGAGAACAGTTGAGAGTGTTGTAAACTGAACGCTGTTATTGTCAACGACCTTGGAAGATGATATGTGATGTAATTTTGCTCCTACGGAGTGTATTATACGCAAATAAAGAAATTTAGAATTTCGGCAAATTGGACTTTTAAATCTACGAACCCATAAAGTCACAATATGTTCATGCCATTGTTGCCTTCGTTCTGATATTTTGTCATGGGATTGGCTCGATTTCTTATTCCTTTCTAATATCCCCATTTCTTATTTTGTCCAATATTGTACAACCTTTAACACTTCTTAAAAATTTCATTCTGCAGTCTGTATTTTACTTAAATCCTTTTGTGTTGGCACTAGGTTTCGCTTCCATATAGTAAAGTTGGAATAGCCATTACCTTATACATTTTCATTTTTGTATCCTTTCTCACTCTGTTTTTAAAAGTTCTTTGGATTATCCCACATATTGCTCGGAATTTGTTTACTTTTTCTTCTATATCAGCATTGTTTATAAAACTTATGTTACATCATAAATATTTAAAACTCGATATTTGTACTAAAATATTATTTCTAAAACCATTTTTGATCTTACATTATAATTTACTTGAAAAGTCATAATTTTTGTTTTTTCTTCTGATATTTTAGAGTTATACTTTTGTTCTATATTATTTAGAATATACATTGATTTTTGCAGTTTTTTTCATTCCGATGAATCAATATTTGGTCATCCGCAAACAGCAGGGTATTAATATAAATATTTTCTATTATTTTGATTCCTGGGTCTACTAAAATCTTCCATTCATTTAGAATATCGTTCATATATATACTAAAAAGAGTAGGTGATAAGCTACACCCTTGCCTTAGTCCAGTATTGGTAGACATTTGTTCTGTTAACCTATCACCAGTATCAATTCTTATAGTTGTATTTGTGTATATGCCTTTTATTGCATTAATAATATGTGGTGGGTAACCCCTACTTTGTAATATTTGACACCGTTTTGATCTATTTATTCTATCAAAAGCCTTTTCCAGGTCAATGATAGATTGAAGTATTCGTAGATTCAATGATAGATTCAGAGATTTCAGCCGGACGGGGATTATTTTAATGGTTCTTTAATTTATAAACTTCCGCGGGGATAAGGACGAGTGGTAAGAGAAAAACGTTAGGGACGCTGCTGTACTGTGCCTGCCACTAACACATCCTTCTTAACCTCTCGCCTCGTTCTTTCCCTGCGACGGTTTCATAGTTGTAATAGGACCAGCCTTGGTCACAGTGCTGAAACATTCCTCTAATATTATCCCTGTAGATTAATATTTTGACTCTCCTGATTATCTTACAAATTTAATTCTTCTTGTGCACTTTTTCAGTTAAAACTTTGGTACTATTTATTGTGGTTTGGCTTAAAACTAGGATAGCAATAGTTCGTATACATGGAGAATACTGTCGCGAACGCATTGTTGAGGCGGGGTGGTGCGGCCGACTAGTTCAAAGAGATGGACAGGGCAGTGCGGAGATAAACGCTCGCCAAAACGGGGGGTGGGAGGTATGTTTCTGGAGAGTTCGTCTTTCTTCTAGCGCCGTCTTGATTGTTTTAGAACATTCCGGATAGTGAGTAAGCTATAAATAAGGAAGCCGCAGCTCGTCAAGGTGACAGTTGTTAATTGAACTCGTGTGCGCGAACAGCTGTGTGAACTTTGTGGTCGATGACCTTGTAAGTTGTATTGTGTATGTGACGTAATTCTGCTACTGTCAGGTTGACTAAAGTGTGGTTCGAAAGAAATAAAGAGCAATTTTAGTGTTTGTAACCTGGACTTTTAATTTCACGAATCCACAGGGTCACAATATTTTCTTTAAAATCTCAGCCACTACTTTTCCGTTCTGAGTTACTCTGTCAGAGCATATTCTACTGTTTGTGGTTGTTGTTTGTATTGTAAGTGAAATATGAAGTCCTCTAACTCCTGTTGAATTTTCTCTATTCGGAAACTATAACATTGTTATAAACGTATCGATGCAAAATTTTCATTGTATCAGTATTTCTGAAAATTTTTCCTGTCTGTTATTTGCTTGAAGTTGAATTTTCTTTAACCTAATGTCATATTGGACGATGGGTGAATAAATTGTGTGAAGTAATCCCAATAAGTGAGCGGGATCTTTTCACTTGGAGCTAATCCACATTTGTCTTAAGATATCTGATACTCCAGGAAAACCGTATCCGGGAAGCTCACTCTCTAAACCTGTGAAGCACACCGGTATTTCCACACCAAAGGAGCGGACGTTTTGTAGTATATTATACTCTATTATTATGTGTTTCAAATGGGAAGCGTTCTGGAGTCCAGCTAATCAAAATTGGAAAAAGCATTTTCGCAAATTATGAATATTTTAAAATACTATAGCTATAATTATAGTTTATGAATTACCTGCTTTTGTAATCCAATCGAACTGCCAGTGGCTCATCGATATCGCTGTCAAAGTCACTTCCGTAAAGAGACAAATCGTCATTTGCACTGTCTTCATCGTCTGAGTCTTGCAAATTTATGATTAAAGGTTCCAAAATCGTGTCACGTGCTACTTCTTTCTTAAAATCGTCTTCTTGAAGGTTTTCTGCATGCTTCACGCACTTTTCCCATTCCTGTTGTGTTACCTTGTCAATTTCTTCGTGAACAAGTCGTTTAACGTCCGTCAGTTTAAAAGTGTTATTTCTGTTTGCAATCTCCCTTTTTATTTGAGCCCACACCAACTCAATTGCATTACATTGGTAGTGGAAAGGTGCGAGGCGTATTAACTCGTATCCCATTTCAATTGCAAGTTGATCCAGCTGATACACTTTTTCCGTGCTTTTAAACGGAAGTATTCTTTGCAATAACTCATTTTTAGTCTCTGTTTCCGAAAAAGTTTTGAAGAACGTGTACACCTTAAAAATAATACTTCCAGCCTGACTTCGCAATATCTACCTTTTCGACTCGCCACTAAATTCACCGCAAGAAGCCATTGCACTATTTAAGTATTACTCTACTGTTGTGTTAAGAACAACTGAACGATATTGATCTGAACTCTCCAGAGTAAATAAACACTTCTTATCCAGAATTCATTCATAAACATAAGCATACAGCTTTACAAAGGCTAACAGGAAATGAAGTGTTTTCTCGAATTTAACACCTTGACTTATTCACAGTAATTGTTTCATCCGTCATGTCAGTAGTTTAAATTTCAGTTCTGAGTAATTAGAAGTATATGTACATACACAGCAACCACTTTGAACTCTCTAGAGTAAAGAGAGATTACGAACCACTCATAAACAAAGATATAATATGACCAAACACGTTCTGCCAGGGCGGTAGGAAATTTATTGTTTCCTCTCGCTCATACTGGATTATTCAAAGTAATTCTTGTATCACGTCATGTCAAAGATTTACGTTTCAGTTCTGAGTAATTACAAATATACGTACACACATACATGCCAACCAATAATGATATTCATACAGTGCTTACGTCGCGATTTATTGTCATAATACAGGTAATAGTGGTTTATTTATTTGTATTAGAAAAACTATTTGAGATAAAATATGGGGTTTTTATGGTTATGTTAGATACACTACTCTCTACCTTCCACTTGGATCAGTTTGGGAAAAATCTGAATTTTTGTCTTAGCACGAATAGTATTTCATACAGATTGATTACGTTGGAGCTCCTCACACACCACTTAGCGGGAATGCAATATGACAACACCGCAAGACTCCGATTGGTTGCTCACCTAGTAGCGCTCAAGGACAAACACCTTCCCATTTGAAACACATAATAGGAGAAGAAAGTTTAATTTGACTCCCATATAAGAATACTTGAGAAAAACACGCTTCTTTGAGTTTGCTAGATAGCTAATCTGCTGGACTTATCTTTTGAAGCTTCTTTTTCAACTTTCCCTCAATCCCTCCTAACCTTAACTGGACTAGTAAACGTTTCATTCAATATGACAAGCTGAGCGTTTTATAATTCTAGTTTAGAATTGCTTCCTTCAAATACTGATTGCATTAACGTAATAAAGTGTGTTTTCTTTTGTTTCAGGTGAGTTTTAGCCTTTTGCGCTGGTTAACGATACACTAAAAGTCAACCTACTATGGATGTTGACGTCCTTCCTTACTACATTATCAGGTAAATAAATCCATAATATTTTACTTTTCCTAGCACCTGCTTATATTAGTCAAGGGAAAGTAGTACAATATTATATCCAAAAAATCGAGGTTTCACAAAAATACACAATTAACCCCCAAACCCAAAAGAATGCTGAATTTTTAGACTGAAGAGCCAAATTCTTAAAGATAATTCGGTTAATTCCCAGAACAGTATTTACATTCAGCGTCTTCTAATTACATCACAATCCCTTTCCAAACCTATTCACCCCTTTGCACAAAAATATATTGATTTTGTTTTTCAAATTTTTCATGTCTCAGCAATTTGAATTAAAATATAAAACTTTCATTACTAATACAATCTATGACTTGAATTTTTCTGCGAATAGTTTATTAAGTTTCATTTTCGTTGTATAATTTTGTATATATGATTAGCAGGACAGGGACTTTGGACACCAAAACATTGGAACGAGACAGCTGCAGATTGTGAGACACTGACTTATGGAACCTTGCGATCCATTGCTGTCCTGATGTACAGTGACGTTCCGAGGGAGGGTCAGAGGTGAGACTTCGAATATTGAAATGTGTGCTGCTTTGGGGGTGGTTGAAGAACGAAGTCCCTGATGATACTAATAGTAATTGTGTTAAACAAAAGCTTCAACGTGTTCTTAAAAACAATCCAGCACATTCGAAACTTTGTGAAGTGCGAAATTGTTTAAATAGCAACACATATTCAAATATAAACTGTTTCAAGTATACTCCAATCACATCTTGCGATGTAGAGAGAACATTCTCTCAATTAAAAAAATATTTTGTCAGGCAATAGAACAAGTTTAAAATTTGAGAATTTACGAATGTACGTAATTGTACTTTGCAATAAAATTAGTGACTATAGTTAAAATTTAAACAATTTTATTTCATTAGGCCTGTGTATCTGTTCACAAAAGAGAAAATGAATGAGCTTAGAGATTTTTTCTCATGTTATTCATATATATATATGCGTTTAGTCAAGAGAACAGTTCCGGTATAATCTAGTGGCTAGGATATCCGGGTTCGATTCCCGGTACGGGAATGTTAATTAGCCCGCCTCGATAGCGTAGATGGTAGCATGTCTGCCTCACGTTCAAGAGGTCCCGAGTTCGAATCTCGGTCAGGGTGAGTTTTCTGGATAAGGTTTTTTCCGGGGTTTTCCCTTATCCTTGCAGACGAATTGCGGGTAGCTCTATGCTCCATGAACCCTGGACAAATTTGAGCATCATTTCACCCATTTCCTTCATCGTCCGATATGGCTTAACGTTGGAGGACGTAAAATTAAAAAAATTAAGAAAAATTAGTCAAGAGCCTCTGTTTATTGTCGACTGACTGCGTACCCAAGGTCTGAATCAGGTGTAGCGTGCTCTACTGCCCTCCACAGGAGAGTAAGTCTCCGAGGCGTGAGACACAGGGGGTTGGCGAAGGTTCCTACACCCTCCCTGGACAGGTTTATGGTACCCCATGTCAGTACAGTTGCAGACAACTTTTGTGAACGAATCTTCTCGGTTTTAGTGTACAGAGTAAATAGGGCGTTCTCTGCCACACAACATTCTCTGTCCTTGTCCCACTGTATATATAAGCTCGAGGGTATCTACCAGGGAAATCCACACAAAGTGAAGACTGACCTCCCGTCTAATGACCAGGGAGTTACTGAGCTGTCCCAAAAGGGCGTCCAGCGCCTCCATGGGGCTTTCCGTAGTGCAGGACCTAGAGACTAACAAGCCCCCCCCCACCCATCTGGTCCTATGGTCTCAAGACGGGATGGATGTGGATATGCCACTTACGAACGCCAACCCCAAAGGGGAGGGCTGCCGATTAGACCTCGGTAGGGCCGCCTGGTGATCTAGCACACCTTCTACTAGCTATGCAGGCTAGTACGCGGGGATATATGGCTTCCCTCAACCCCGTCCGGAGACGTACCCGATCTCCCACGGGTATCGGGAACCACTGCCTCCTCGAGTCCAACCCAATCCGAACAACTATTTAGGGAGGGGCTCGATTGTTCGGCCAGAGGTTCCTCTAGTAACGTCAGAGGTACCACGAGTGCTAGGCATCCGCTGCGCTCGCACAACAGCAGCTGAAGGGGACGGATCCCCCTAGGGAGTGTCCCACTGTGTAAGGCAGCACATTCCTTTCAGGGACCTTCTTTGCGTTGCTGGACAGTACAAACGTCCTTCTCTCACCCTCAGTTCTTTGTAAACAAACCTAATTTTATGGTTTCGGCGTAGCAAACTTATTACGTTCGGTGACTAAAGTTCTTGCCCTAGTGATTAGCCATAACAGAGCACAAAAACATACTAAATTATAAATATAGATCTCTTTAATAACGAAACATTTCAAATAAATATTTAAATACTTAATTTGCAGACAACTTTATCTATATCAAGTGCGCCAGTGTGGTGGGATTTCGTCCCTAAGGTGTTTTTATACAATGAAGTAAATTCGCCAGCTTGAAAGCGTATTTAGAAACCATTGTCTGAGCCAAATTTGAATCCGTGATCTTGGTATTTGTAGGCCTAGTGTCCAATATACTGAATCACCCTAATCAACAAAATTTATGTCGAATAACTTCTTTATGCTATCAGTCTCTCCGAGATAATAGTTTTTGATTTGAATTGTATATAAAATTCCAAATACAACACAGCGAGTGGTATGTGTCCATTAACCCCTCTTTGCACAAATATCCTATTAAATATGTTAGGAAACTGTTTATGTAAATATTTATCTTAACCTGAACTGATAAAATATGATACCTAGTTTGTAGAAACGGATTGGCTTGCATTTGTTTTGGTTAACTTGTCTACAGCTTTTTGAAGTTAAATAAACTGTTTTAAAGGTAGATTAAAAACGCAGTTTCTTTCGCTGGAAACTGCGCTAGTTTTCTAGCAGATTTTACGAACGTTTGCAGTTCATTATGCACAGTTTCTCCCTGGGAAGATTAATAACATCTCCTGAGTTTCCTATCCCTTCATTTCAATTCACCCTTATCCTGCTTGGCTGTGGTGGCGATCTCGACGTTGCATGGCGACAAAAAGAATGTTCTATGTAAACTTCCGTTCCCAGCGGAATGATCTCCGATTCTCGGGTCCGTGAAGCTTTTAGGGAGAGAGCAGTCTGTTATCGCGGGACCCTTTTTTGTTTTGTTTTTATAGATTTTCCTTTTCCTATTTTACTGTTTTTTTTTTGTTTTCGTTTGATTACTGTTAGTTTTCTGTAATTTTTTACACACATACTCTATACACATAAACACCCATGCCCAAGGCGGTACGTGAACCCGCGATCATCTGCACGACGGAATGCCAGAGTTCTGGTGACCACGGCTACGAGGGTCGACTAGCTAAAATTCTGGTTGTTGTGACTCCCATTCCACAGGGGAGGGGATCCGTCCCTTTCAGCTTACGTGGTGCGGGCGCTGTGGACCCTTAGCAGTCGTGGTACCTCTGACGTTAGTAGAGGAACTTCGGGCCGAACTGCGGAACCCCTCCCAAGTGGGAGTCATTCGGATTGGGTTGGACTCGAGGGGGCAGTGTGTTCCCGATACCGAGGGATATCTGGTACCTTCAGCCAGGCTACGGCCGTCCGGAGGGAGCAAAATGTTGCCTTAAATGTTCCGGATACTTTAGCCTGCAGAGCTAGAAGAAGGTGTGCCAGATCACCAGGCGGCCCCACGGAGGTTATTCGGTAGTCTTCCCTGCGGGGTTGACACGCGTAAGCGGCATATCCACTTCCAACCGTCTTGATGTTGTCGAGGCTTTTTAGATTCCAGGTATTGCCCTATGCATAGAGCCCCGGAGTTTCCATCGCACACGGGTAGAAGGAGGCCGGGGTCTTCAGACTTTTGGGTAGATCCTCTGACCCTAACTAACTGTTGTGACTCCTGATTTGGCCACTCTCCTTCTCCTGTAACCCCAGCTCTCTCTCCCGAGGACAGAGTAAGGGGAATAGGCACGAAGGATCTCTTCAAGATTGAAAAGTTTCCCCCACACATCTGGTCATACATCATTAGCAGTCATCTTAATAATCTGTCTCAAAATAAACGATCCTTATAAACAAATGAGATGCGAGAAAGAAAGAGACAGGCATACTTAAACGGAATGCTTTCAAGCCACTAATAATTAGAGGAAAATTCGCAGGCTCCACCTCTATTTCTGACACGATTTCTTATGTACTATTTTTCTCTATACTCCCCCCACTCTCTCATTTTCCTCACATGAGCAAGCTATTGGACCCCTATACGTATTAAAGGTAGGGTGCCGAGCATAAGAAAACAAAGCATCAGAAAAATGCTTGTCAAGTGAATTTACATTCCAGTGTATTAATGCAGGTGGCTGTTTCTCCTCTCTGCGGCCGATTTAGATGCCTCTACGGTAACTTTTTAGGTTCACATTCCGGAGGTTTGGGTTCGAAACGTCGTATCGGTAATTCTGATCATGAATCCTTTCCATGGTTTTCCTGCATCGACAGCTGAAAGCTGGCATAGCTACCCTTCTACCATAAATTTCCTGAGTACTTCCCTCTACCTGTCTCTCGAATTAAATTCGTTTATTATAAAACTAGATATCCTTAAAACGATTAACCTCTCATTACCAACAAAAATTATTAATAATAATTATTAATTAATGATTATTATTATCAATTATTAATAATTATTCGTCTCCTTCAGGGTTACGCGGTTATGTTGCAGTAAGAGGGTGCAATTTGCATTCTGCTGGCCCTCCTTCCCTCTTACCTTCCTTTCTCGTCTGCATCCTGGAACTCCAGCTGTTGGTGCATTAGGCACTAGGATCTGTGGCATGTTGCATTTGTTAGTGACTGCATTTTGGTAGTGCACATCTGGTCGCCTACTTCATTCCCTCCTCCTAGGAAGCACATATTGCCTGTTTGCAGGCAATACTCCAGTTACAGGAGACATCTGACTTCTATTTCCTCTATGGGAAACTGATATATAATTTGATTTCTAAGACCAGTAATAAAACTTTAAAAGGCTACGGCACTATTACGGAGGATCACACAAAACCGAGACATCTACTAATGTCACCCTTTGTGTTTAACTGGGAGGGCTGACGGGGCCGTCAGGTCGACGACATTCGCAACGGCAACGACATTCGCAAGGAAGAACGGAGTCCCTAACATTACCAGACTAAACGTATTCTACGCCACTCAATACTGCCCACAAGCCCCGTCTACCACAGAGAGCAGATCCGTCAGCGGTTCTACCAACGCCAGGGAGAAGTCTCAATAAAGCGCGCCTCCAACCGCAACTTGCGAGAACAGGAAATAAATACACTGGGCAACAATGAAAATATTTCGGGCTTAAAAATAGTGAATTTACATGTAATTCCATCTTCTGAATTAAAAAATTACCATAAAATGATAGATAAGCTCTTGTTTTGAAGATAAAGTGACATTTCATTTTTTAAAGTAAAGATTTTAAATCTGGAGGAATTTTTTTGGGAGTTGGCACACCTGTCAAATATAAAACACAAACAGAGAGAAATTTTGGAAATTAAGTGATGCAAAATTTAAGGAAGGTATTTTTGTCGGACAGCAAATAAGAGAACTTGTAAAGGATCTATCATTTGACCAAATTTTGGAGAGGAAAGAAAAGGAAGCTTGGGAAGCCTTCAAGGGTGTTGTTCATGGTTTTTTAGGCAACAAAAGAGATGACAACTACAAGCATTCGGTGACAGTGCTGCTGCAAAAGTACCGTAACCTTAGGATGCAACATATCCCTTAAGATCCGTTTTCTCCACTCCCACCTAGACCTTTTTCCCTCCTAGTTGCGGAGCTGTTAGTGATGAACATGGGGAGAGATTCCATCAGGACATTTCTATTATGGAACAAAGATATCAGGGCCATTGGAATGAAGTAATGCTTGCGGATTACTGTTGCTCTTTGCATAGGGATTCTGCGTAACTCCATCACAAGGGGCAAGCTAAAAGACGATGAAGTCAATGGGCCATCACATGATTCTCTTCAGACACGACTATCTGCGAAGTATTTTTCCAGCAATTTAGAACTCTTAGCATGTAATTACCAGTTAAAAAAATCAAATGCACTTTCATTGTTGTTAGCATGTATGTAATTAAAATATATCCTTTTCTCTCAATCCGTTAATATGTAATACTTCAATCTTGTGTATATCATAGAAACTATAGCTAATAAAATTTTTTCATTGTCATATTGGTTTTTCTGAACAAAAAATTAGTAGGAATTGCCTCATGAAGTTCTCGAAACATTTAAAAATTATCTTTTGTGGCCCAGTGTTATCAGAGAAATTGTGGTAAAAGGGAAATCACACCAGTATTCCCTACCGAATCAGGAAAACTCATGTGTGCGATTCTCGGGAATCGAACCGGGACCTCCCGAATGTGAGTCTTACACGTTACTGAGCGATAATCTTGTTTCGTTAGTAAAACTGTGGGATGTTAATGAAAATTGAAACATGACTTATAATTTTGGCATATAATATGATTGATGTACAGAACTGTTAGGTGTCTATAAAGGTAAAAACATAAGTAAAACATTTAGCAAAACATAAATGCGTTGATAGAGTCGACATGAAAAATTCAATGCCACGGCCGGCATTGTGAAGAAACGAATAATTTCCATCAATTAACTAAAATAATAAGAGTTAAATGATGAAGCCTGGGACTCAAGTACTTACAATAGTAAGACGCCACAAACGGCGTATCTTGGATGCGAGAGCCCCTAGTGGTTTACCGGGGAAATACATGAGTCGATTGGAGAATTTGGCATGACGGCAAGTTGGCCATGGTAGCTCAATGGGTAAGAGCGACTGGACGGAAACCAGGAGATTCGTGGTTCAAATCCCGGCCAAAGCATTGCATTTTTCATGGGGACTCTATCAGTCCAATACCTTAGCCTGTATGCAAAATGAACAATGTCCATCAATTAACTTAATTAAATACGATTCTCTTATGTTTGCATTTCGACTATAAATATAAACTTTTTCGTAGTAACATGTTTAATTACACGAATCTTACCAATGAAGAATTAAAAGATCCTATCTCCTTTCTTTAAACGTTTAATTACAGCGACTGCTGAAACATAGAATAAACTTTTGTCTTATTTTTAAAGCGTTTGGGACATTTTGCACGCGCACACACACATAAGAATAGGAAAGCACGCATACACTGTATGAAATTTTGTGCCATTTGAATAATTTACTATTTAGCATTTCATATAATATAAAGTGCAATTAATGTACGTTTATTGTGTTAGGATTTATTCGAACGGAATCACAGGTGCACTTGCAGATTGAATTTACACAAAAATTCTCTGGTGCTATGTTCCTAAGAAATCAAAAAGCCCGATTCGGTAGCGTAGCTTTTAGAGTGTCTTCTGCCTCACGTTCAAGAGGTCTCGAGTTCGAATCTCGGTCAGGGTGAGTTACCTGGTTAAGGTTTTTCCAGGGTTTTCCCTTACCCTGAAAGACGAATGTCGGGTAACTCTAAGCTCTATGGACCCCGGACTCATTTTAGCATCATTTCACCCATTCCATTCATCGTCCGATATGACTTAACGTTGGAGGACATAAAATTACAAAAAAAAAAAAAAAAAGGTCAAATATTAACAGGCCTTTGTTTACTGCGCACGTATAGAGTGCCGTATGGGTTCGAGGCTTTTACAACACAAGCAGTGAGGTCCCTGGAAGGGGACAGTGGCCTTGGGAACTCGTTTGGCTCTGTCCCTCAGTTACTGCCGAGATGTCTGTGAGAGAGGTGCATCCAGCTGTTGCGCAACGAGTAATAATCAAATTTCTTGTCAATAAAAGTGTCGGTGCAGCTGACATTTTCCGTCGGTTACTCCCACAGTTTGGGAAAACAACCCTTTCATGGTTCAGAGCTAAACATTGGTGCCATGAGTGTAATGAAGGACGCGAATTTGGCCACAGTGTTCTGGGACTCGAATGGTGTCTTTCTCATTGATTTCCTCGAACAACAGGGACAACGACGACGGACCATTAATGCTGCCTACTACTGTGTCTTTCTCAGTCAAGTTCGAGTTGCTTTCTGTTCAGAACGTCGCAGTAACCCTATCACAAACATGTTGATTCTGCAGGATAATGCAGGATTTGAGCCACGGATCTTCTGGTTTCCGTCCAGCCGCTCTAACTATTTGAGCTACTATGGCCAACGTGCCAACATGACATTAAATTCTCCAACTGATTCGTATTTTTCCCCAGTAAAGCACTAGGAGTTCTCATAAATACATGAGACAGCTACCTTAATGGCAACTTACTATGCTGTAAGTACTTTAAGGTCCGGGCTTTATAGTTCGGACTACTATTAGGTACAATTAATGGAAATTAATTGTTCTTTCACACTAGCCGTGTGTAGGACGCACTATCAAAGAGTAGAGCCAGACTGAAAAATTCAATGCCATAGCCGGGATTTGAACCACGGATTTTCTTGTCTCCGTCCAGCCGCTCTAACATGACATGTTGGCACGTTGGCCATAGTAGCTCAATGGGTTAGAGCGGCTGGACGGAGACCAGAAGATCCGCGGTTCAAATCCCGGCTATGGCATTGAATTTTTCAGTCTGACTCTACTCTTTCATAGCTTCCTTTTAAGTTACAAAAGCTTTATTTAGTATTATTAAACACAGGGAAATAAAATGCTTGTCTCATTGTATTTGGAATTTAGTTTTGGTTAACTTTATCTACAATTCTTTGATATTGTTCTCTGTTCCTTTTATCATTTAATTCTTCCCTCCTCAACCTCACTAACATTAACTTACCTCTAAAAGTTTTAAGTTGCATATGTCCACCAGCTTATTTTCCGTCATGGACTGTTATAATGGAATGCTGGAATACGTAAAACACCCAAAAACAAATAATTGAGGAATATCTTCTTTATTGCGGTTACATAAGCCAAATAAACTTTTAATAGTAGCGACCTACCGTGGAGTATGCCGGTAGGTTTACAAACTGCTACAACAGGAGGCACGGTGTGTCACCTATACCTTCAATAGCGTGAGGCACTTGGCGTTGTTCTTGTCACTGCCAAATCCACACTCATTCTTGAGCGTTTTTATGCGGCTGTGTTGGCGGTAAGAACTATCTATATATGTCTGAAGTTGAACAATTACCTCTATATATTCGTCCACTGTCGTTTGGAAACACCTGTATAGTCCATTTTATAATTACTATAGACTAACACTACCACTCGATTCCTACAATATTAATTCAGAAAACCCTATTCCAGCCAATGAAGGATGTGAGGAGGTTTGACGAAGCACGATGAGAAATTACGGCTTTCTTATTTGGGATGTCAGTCTAATTTTAAAGTGGGCTATTGGCGTGAAAACATACAGCTAAAACAAACGAAGAACGCAACGTTAGCATGAAAATAACGTCACGCGCAGTGTGAAGATCAAATTATAGGTTATGTTCGGCTGTGTGGTGTTATCGATTATTGGTTTCAGCCTCCGCTAAATGAGTGTCGGAAGCACTTTATCTCAAGACTTATGTAACAATAGCTGGCATCCCTTTGTTTCCCTCCCACCACATTTATCTACTCACAAAGCAAATGATTTATTCATCACCATCAAGAATGTCACAACTTCGGTGCGCAGTAGAGCAGCTAAACCACAAACATCACCACTATTTCGGTTTTTAATTGCTGCTTATTACAAAAAATACGATATTCTGTACAGACTCTTATAAAAGGTGTATTCATATATCTACTTTACCAGTACAGAAAACGTTTGCAGAAACGATTGTTACAGATTTCATTGTAGGTATAAGTGAGACGTAGGTACACAAGAGGCTGAAGCAACAGTCAAATATTCTAAAAGTGCGTCAATATATGCTGGCTGTGAGACTTCACATATTTTTGATGACATAAAGATGGCATAAAGAGAAACAAAACGAACAGCGACCCTATACCTGAAAAAGGATTTGAATTTAGGTACCTAAATTATATATTTAAAGAAAAGCTGCACTTTTAGGTACAACGTTTTTTTGTCTCTCACGGTTTGCAATTTATGCAGTTACACAAATTGAAAACCGAATCTTTATATGTGGATGCTCTTTCACTGGCAGGTCCTCAGTGTCTCATTCGATATTGGACGTATTTGATTTTGCTCAGAGGGCTCTTTATCAGGTTTGAGGTTCTTTTACGTACTCTAAATAAGCGGCATGGGACCACCGACTTTATTTCCTATGCGAAGAAATTTTATGCCCGAACAAATCCGTCTCCCACACGGATTCAGACACGTGACCTTTGGGACCAGAGGATAGCATGTTGCCCCTGGATCAGGGAACCGATTCACAAATTACGCAACGTTCATTCCAAGTGAAATGGACCACACACACCAATCGACAGAACCAAAGGTATACATTTTAACTGTCAGACAAAAATCTTGCATTCACTGTTTTAATCGAAATTGTTAGAAAATGGGAGAATAAAAAGTAACTATATATGCATATATATGCCCCATGTAAAGGCTAATTTTCAAAAGCTTTTGGCGTATTCTTAGAAGATGCTGAACATAAATGCCAAATTTCGTATGCTATCGACTTAGGTTTCGAGTTATGCTTTTCACAGACACAGACACACACACATACACACAAACACACGCCCGCCTTGGTAGCGTAGCTGGTAGCGTGTCTGCCTCACGTTCAAGAGGTCCCGAGTTCGAATCTCGATCAGGGTTAGTTACCTGGAAAAGGTTTTTCCAGCGTTTTCCCTTATCCTGAAATATGAATGTCAGGTAACTCTAAGCTCTATCACCCTGGGCTCATTTGAGCATCGTGTCACCAATTTAATTCATCGTTCGATATGACAATGTTGAAAGACGTAAATTAAAAACAAAATAATACGCACACCTATTTATTTAATAAAGTAAAGATTTTGGGGGTTAGTGGATTTCGAAACGTGTATATCTGAGTGGTGTAGCAATGGAAATTTTAGGTGGACCACAATCTTAGTCACACCTATAATAAATAAGTAGGTATTATATAAGAAAAAAGAAGGTTATCTGTTACATTTTCTACTTAGTATTATTCATTTTTGTATAACTTCTACAAACTAGTTTTGTAAACGTTTATTTTTAAATTAATAAATTTTAGTCGAGGTCAACATTTTCCCTTTTCGAATATAATTTATTAATGTAAACTTTGAATCAACCGTATTGATTTAATTAAGACAATTCATTTGACACAAGTAAGCATTATGAGTTAAATAATCACAAAAAAGGTTTTATTGCTTACCAATTTTATTACTACTGAAATGGAAATTTAAACTTGAGAGTATTATGAGCTCGATTAAGGCAGTTTGGCACGTAAATAAATAATGATGGTAATTAAAATGAAAAAATATACTAGTAGGCATATCATTTTTATTTTTATTTAATAACTTCACTTTTTCTGACACCAAGAATGTATTTATTTTTCTTGTAACCTACCTGTACCAACTAATCCTTCAATGTTGGACACTAACTATTCATTTTTTATCATTTAAATACAGTATATAGAATAATTACTACATTTCACCTAAATATTCGACACACAGGTTTTCTTTATATAGTACGCGGTTTTTAAACCGCAGTACTAAAATAAAATCTTATCAATAATAGCCAAAACTAACACAGTAACTTTCATAATTAATTCAGATTCTCATTAATATTACCAGACCACTGTTTTTGAGAAACTTTTGTCTTTCTGAAATGCGCTATACTTGGCAATGTATTTTCCACCTTTTTTCAAAATAAATATATTTGAGGTACAGTATATCTGCATAACTCGATAACCATAACAGACAGACAAAACCTTACTGCACAAAAATTGGAGCTCATTGAAATAAAAATTTAGGGAATTGAAGTTCTTTTGGCTAACGTTTTCGAAAATTCATTATTACACCTTTGAGTTTTCTCTGTTTATAGAGATTTTGCTGCATGTGTGTATAAGCAATATACATAGAATAGAATATTTCTTAGTTTCCTTTCTCTATTGAATCAGTAGTATATAAAAATAAGAAAAGAAAGGTAAGTAATGTGGACAGGGACTTCGGTAGCTCAGTCCAGGAGGGAGGAAACAGAGAAGGCGATCAGGAGCCCCAACAGACCGAGCACAGGCTCCATAACAGTTCCAGATAGAAGCTCCGGCGGTGTCTATTACTGTCCACCAACGCAAAGTAAGTCCCTGAAAGGAATGTGCCATCCTTATACAATGGGACAAGCAGAGCGAATGTGTGTGACAGAGAAAGTATGCTACACAAGGAGCAGAACCTTTAAAAAACTTGCTCCCTATTCACTCTGTACACTAAAATCGAGAAGATTTATTCACAAAAGTAGAAGCCGTCAGAATGTTTTTGAATGTTCTGTAACTGTACTGACATGGGATGTCATAAACTACCGAGGGAGGGTGTAGGAACCTTCTCAAACCTCCTTGCGTCTCATTCCCCGCAGTATTTCTTTCCTTTGCTATACTATACAACCAACATACTCCTGGGTTACTTGCATATGTGAGATCGCATCGCCAGGAAACGAAAGTTTTACAGAGAAATTCCTACCTTGGGAGAAACTGTCATCGTGGGTAAACTCTGAAAGAACCATGTGGATGAAGCATAAGGTGAAATAAATAAGAGGGAATTCAAGAATGCACTGAATGTTCGTGCAGGCCCCTAGTGATACAGGAAACCCTTGAAAAAACTCGTGGGCAAAAATGTTGACCACGGGAAATGAACCTAGGTGCTCCCAAATGCGGACCACAGATGTTACCGGCTCACCCATTCCGCTCGATATGTGCTCGTACGTAAAATATAGAAAACTGGAGTGTGTAAATATATTTGTAGATTTTGCATTGTTGAACCCCCATTGTGAATATGGGATGAAATCTCTCTCCTTTTCAGACTGCAACATTCCCTTTTTAGACCCTTATCCATTTTTCTCCGATTCTTCCAAAATTTCTTATTCATTTTAATTTGTTAGTAATGTTACTCTTTGGTCTCACATCTTCAATCAAAGTACCTAATTCGTCCCTCTCTATATCATTCTCTATTTGACTATTTCACACTCTGTTAAACAAGGAAATATCAACCCTCTTTTCACGCATGTACACCTCTGGGAGCGGTTTCGTGATGAAGGTTCTTGGTTTGAATTCCGGCTCTGAGGTGAAAATTTAAATTTGGCACTATCCAGGCCTACAACTCTTACTAGCTTGTGTCAAGTATCCCAAGACTCAACAAAGCTAGGAGCCCACAGTGAAAGCTGTAGGTCCTCTCATTCAGCGCTACTCTGATCATTAAACAGCCATTGAGATAACGAACTCCGTCATCTGAGTACCTTCAACTTTGTATTCACTTGGTGAATTGAGGCTAAACATACAATGGTTATACCCCTCTGAATCGATTAGTAACAACTGACTAGCTTATGCGACCACTTCTGTTTTGTTTTCTATATTTTACATGTAAATAAATTAAAATTGCTAATTTGAGGTTCTTTCTATTCCAAAACAAATTTTGAGAAATTAAATGTGAATAAAACAATCTTAAATGAATATTATGATGTATAAATATTATTTTAATTTGTATTCCGCAGAAGTTTTTGCTTTCACACGTAAAATATTTTGTTAAAATGTAGGATGTTCCTAACATTATAACTTCCTATAAAATGAAAACTTTTATGTTTAGAGTTGTGTGGTTTGCGGCAGATGACAGAAAAGCTCTTAAAGTTTTGTTTTCTATTTTGTTTGTTTGTTCTTATATATAACATGTATTCAAACCAGGAGAAAGTACAGTGTGTTTTATGATGCCATGAGACACGGTAACCTATTACTGTTCAGAGGAGGGAATATGGATGGACGTCACCCGATTACAAATCTGTCGCTGTTTGGTACACAAAGTTTAAGGAAACTGGATGTGTAACCTGCTGTCCACGGTCAGGACATCTATCCGTAACAGAAGCGAGCGTTGAGATTGCACAGCAAGCATTTTATAGAAGCCCTTCCAAGTCTGCTCGTTGTGCATCTCGTGAACTCAGAATGCCACGGCTCACAGTGCATAAAGTGTTACAGATGTATTTTTAGATGTGGCGTGTGACCTTGCTCAGATGTGCGCGAGTGACGTCATGCGAATCAATGGTAGGAGTAAGATCACTGCTTTCATGAGCAGATTTCTGATAAAGCCATTGGTTTATATGGCAGAAGACTATCCTGGCACCCCTTTTTCTTCCAAATAAACCAGTGGATTCGACCATAGACTACTGCGCAACATTACATTATACGACACGTCTAAAAATACCTCTGTACATAAGCATCTTCATCTGTATGCTTATAGAGTTTATATAACACAAGCTACGAAGCCAGATGACCCCCATTGCCGTTTTGCTTTTGCACAGGTTATTTTTTGGTTTAATGCATCACAGGGCCATTGGCCCCTTCTTATTTTTTTTAAATTGAAAACGCAATAACAACTAACATTTACCTGGAAATTTTAAAGTTTTGCGTTGTATCGCAACTTAATTACCTGTAATCCACGGCGATATTGCAGCAGGATGGAGCACCACCACTTTGGGGATTAAATGTCAGAGAGTTACTGAATAACACATTTCCTAACAGATGTATTGGGCGCGATGGTCTAACACCCTGGCCACCACCATCCCCAGACATAACCTCCTAGACTGTTCTTTGGGGTTATATAAAGGGCAGTGTATAAGCAACACGTGTACCTGATATGAACACTTGAAACAAAGAATAACTGAATCTGTTGCTAGGATCATCCAAGAGATGCCGCAGAAGGTATGGCGAGAAATTGGATATCGCTTAGATGTTTTGAGGGCGATAAACAGAGCACATGTGGAAGTGTATTGACACTGTGTGTTACAAAGTTTGAGAGTTTGTCTTTCATCTGCCACAAACCACACAGGTCTGACTTTAATAATTTCCAGTTAATAGGAAGTTGTAAAGACTTTATGGACACTCTGTATATTGTTGAAGACAATTGAGAAATGATAGCCTTGAGTATGTTTAAAGCCACAAATAAGCTACAAAAATATACTAATGAAGTGTCTATAAAAACAAATACATGTAACCGCGATAAAAGTCAAAGCTAACATAAAAATTGTGTGATAGACATTTGTGATTGAATGAAAACTCTTTCACTGGATTGCTGCGCTTAATATTCACTATGAGTGCCTAGACATCTATTAGTTTTTGTAAAGGTTCACGTGATTGGTTTAAATACTCTTTGATTGGCTTACTTTGTTGCAGTGAGATGTTTTTCTTTATTCATTTTATGGCTACACAGAGCATATGAAGCTACTCCTAATCTCTTAGTGTTATCACACTTTGTCTTTGTAATCATGGCGTACAATACGGTAAAGTTTTTGCTTGTGTTGTGTTGCTACGTTAGAGACAATAGCCGAATATTTAACCAACGAACCACTCTTTAATCTTGAGAGAGTAGTGTCTGTATTTGTCACTTAGCTCGATTTACATTTGTCACGGGGGAAAAAGAATGAAATTTAATGGAAAACGGCAGATGAACTCACAAAGGCGGCTTTTTCTTTTGATCAGTTTCATTTTTCATCTAAGAAAGGCTTTCTTCGGGAGGAGCGTGCATTTGCATGGCCAACATTGTTTCTGCCATTTGCAATTAGTCAAATGGTGATAGGTCCAGCTTCTTCTGCACCATTCCACTCTCATCTTTTCTTCTTGTTGAGTAGGTTCTTTCTTCTTCACCTCTCCTTCCATCCACTTCTTTTTATCCAGATAGCGTGATTTTTTCACAACGTCTGACATTTTAGCAAGGACTAACTTTAATAATGAAGGTAATGACTTGAAAATTTTCGCTAGATGTACTGAAGTACGAAAAAAATAAAGCGGAAAGGAGTGATGGAATGAGAAATGGAAGAAGGCTTATGGGCATTACTCTGGAAAAATAATGCAGAGGGATTAATAAATTAGTACAAGGAATTAGTTTCACTACAAAGGCTCCTGAAGGAATTCCACCTAACTCTTATCGCGAGTTATACGAAAGTGAATTATTCAATGGATTCAAAATGATATATAGTATTTATTTATAATATTCCATAATTAAAACGTTATGACATATAGTGCCGTAGGCAGTTATACAAAATTAAATTAAATGAAATAAAATCTGCATATCTAATAGCCAGGTTCCTGGAATCTATACCAGGTCTTATTATGCGAACTTCATTTTTAACTTTATTCATTTTTAAATCAAATTACAGAAAACAATTTACAAATTTTGCAGATATAATCTACATACTACCTTAACGAACTAACTAAACCTACAAGTTATTGCATTCCAATGACCTTACAAATCTACTCATCTAATCTATCTGAAATAAATCTTTCATTTACTTTATTTCTACTTCAACAATATAGTTTAGATTTACATTTCCACTACAGATTTAATTACCATAAAAACTACGAAATACTGTTTCCCACAATTTTAAATTTCCTCTTCTGCAACTGGTATCCAGTAGCTTTCTCCTACTGGTGTCCAAGTAGGGACTGGCATCAGTAGATGGAGCTGGTTGGCCAGTTTCAGATATCCGGTTGTCATCTTTCCTCTTCTATATAATCATTTTCTCCAGTCCAATCTGATTTTCTCCATATACCTCCTCTGGCTCTCCTGAGATTCTCCTTCTTTCAGTGGTTTCTGCTCTTCTTTACGATATCCATAACTGGCGTCTTCTATTCATCGGTCGTGCGTCTTAAATTAGGTCTTCTCAAGTCTGGCAATCTATCTCTTCAGTTTCTCTAGGTTCTATTTCCCTGCGACGATCTTTTAAATAATATTCTTTTCTCTTAGGTTGAAATGTTGCTATATTTTGTTCTTGAACTCTTTTGTCGTGAGTCAGATATTCCTCTAATGCCTTAGCAGGTATTATCTGCGACATATTTTCTAAATGTGCAAATCTGCTTGCCTTAATATGTTCCATAAGCATTTTCTTTTAAGTTTCCTTCGACCGTCTTCTACTAGTTCACTAAATTTACTGCACTCAAATAACATGTTCAGATGAATCTAAACACTTACATTGCTTACATAAATCTGAGTTCTTATTTATTATTCTTTTTAAATATACATTATATGGACCATGTCCTGTAACAAATTGAAAATAATTTTCTTTATTTTATATATTCCAATTTTAGCCTCTCTTTAATGTCCGGAAATAAATCACGTGTTCTTCTTCCTAAGTGTACATTATCCCACTTTTCTTGCCATTCCTGTAGGAAATAATTTATTACTTCTTTCTTAGTACTGAATCTTTTTCCAATAATTAAAAAAAAAAAAAGATTCCCATATTCTTCCTTCTTTAGCCAGTAAGTTGCATCCCTTAATCTAATTATATAGTTAATAGGCCAAATTCCCTCTACTATTATTAGGGTCAAAGTAGACGTCGTTTCTATAGCTCCGCTGCTGCGAATTAGTATTTGTCTCTGAGCTTTTCGGATTAAATTTGCACAGGATTTGATCCTTAATCTATGTGCCTATGTACTTGAACCATATCCTATTATACCTATTACAAAACTCACATGGTATATCCTTGTTGCTGTGAAAGGAATTCTATAGCTGTTTTGTACAATGTACGCTAATTTCATAATGACATTTACTGTATTTTCTCTTACATAATTCATATTATACAGAAATACAGTTATATGGCACAACATTAAAATTGATTCTTTAATAATTTTTATAATATTCATAATGCGACTTGGTGATTTTATATATTGTCATGTGATGTGCCTAACCAGGGTAGGTGTGGATATATTTAAAACAAAGGACGATACTGGCTCCGACTTTGAAACATTTAGTAAACAAGATTTAGTTTACCCAAGAAGTTGCCGACAAATGGAAACATCCGGAGTTAATGCATTTGAATTCTCTATCACGCGGTTCTATATTTTAGGCAGGAATAACCTTACGTCTGGTTCCTCCGAGTAGAAGTGTTCAAGATTATGCCCATAATGTGTTACTCAGCAACTAACATTTTACTAATCACCTCTCCTTTTGTTAATGACTCTAAGATCCCTACTACTAGCTTCTAATGCGATGTAGCCACTTCATTTCTACATTACTGAAATCTGCTTTATTTCAATCTAATATCTCTATATAAATTTCTAAGAAATATCCTCACATATTCCAAGAATTTCATGCTAGCCTTTCATACCTAATCTGGCAAGTTTGGATAGTGGCTTTACCCTCTCTAACCTACCGAACTACTTCTACCAATTACCCTGAGAACTAGCCCACACTAATTACCACTGACGTTACTAGAGGAACCTCGGGCCGAACTGCCGAGCCCCTCTCGTAGGGGAGTTGTTCGGATTGAGTTGGACTCGAGGGGGCAGTGTGTTCCCGTCACCCACGGGGAATTGGGTACTTCCGGCCAGGCTACGGCTGCCCGGAGGGGGTAGAGGGTTGCCTAAAAAGTCCTGGGTACTAGCCTGCAGAGCTAGTAGAAGGTGTGCTAGATCATCATTCGGCCCCACCGAGGTTTTTCGTTAGTCTTCCCTCCGGGGTTGACGCACGTAAGTGGCGTATTCACTTCCATCCCGTCTTGACATTGTGCTCAGCGGGGGCGGGGGGCTTTTAGGAAATCAGGTATTGCCCTATGGAAAGAGCCCCGGAGTATCCATCGCTCCCAGGTAGAAGAAGGCCCCGGTCCTTGTTCCTACGGGTCCAGGACTAATGGGAGTAGATTCCTCTGCAGATTCCTTAAATCCTCGTACACCGAGTCAAACTGTATTCATGATCTCTTGCCAAAAGTACACCTTAATATTTAATAAAAATACACAAAATATTCATATTTAATTTTATTATAAGTCTCAATTTATTTATTTCTATATCACATGGCTCTGTCTTGGATGCTAACGGATTAAGAATTACTGCCTCGACAACCATGCACAGAACAGACCTATGTGGGGAACATAACTAGATGGTTAAGCACTTACCTGAGGGAAAGGGATCAGGTATTTTCCACGTAGGAAGACAGAACAACAAGTAGAATTTTAAAACATAAAGGTTTAGTTTACTTAAGATTAGTTAAATACAAACATGGCGCAAAGGGTCTCATACCTTGTAGCTCGGGACATGTCCCGCTCCCTCAAAGGTCATCCTTGCATTAAGGAAGAGTACAAAGGTATTTTTTAGAGGTGGCGCGTGACCTTGCTCGGATGTACGCGAGTGACGTCATGTAAATCAATGGTGGGGGTAAGATCTCTGCTTTCACCAGCAAATTGCTGATACAGCTAGTGGGTTAGAGGACAGATGATTAACGTGACATCCATTTTCCTTACCAATAAACAAGTGGACTTGACCATAAACTACTACGTAACGTTACGTCTAACACCACCTCTGTTCACGTATTAATCTCCCCACTTTAACCCACCAGTGACGTCAGTCAGGCCACAATTACCAACTGTAACATATCAACATTCTCAAAACGACAATATTAATATAACGTTTGCTTCAGATTTACTTTTCAGAGAATATGCAGGTTGAGTTGTACAAGGGTACTATTTATATTTTTAAGTCTTGGAAACCCGGACTGTTGTAGGTGCCATCTGACATTCCATTGACAAATTTTACACTGTTGATCATAATCAATTTCAAACATTTTGTCAACAGAGAGTCATTTGTTTTGTTTATATTAACTTGAAGATTGTGTCTCAACAAAAGCATGAAAATAACTCGTGACAATGGTCGTGCAATGATTTATTACGATTTTCGACGTGCATTATCAAGACAGTTAAGTGCAGAGGTTCTACCCAATCAGTCCAGGACCCGTAGAACCAAATAACCTGGACTCCTTCAACCCGGGAGCGATGGATACTCCGGGGATCTTTCCATAGGGCAACATCTGATTTCTTAAAAGGCCCCCCCCCCCGTTGACAACAATGTCAAGACGGGATGGAAGTGGATACGCCACTTACGCGCGTCAATCCCGCAGGGAAGACTACCGAAAACCTTGGTGGGGCCGCCTGGTGATCTAGCACACCTTCTACTAGCTCTGCAGGCTAGTACCCGGGACTTCTTAGGCAGCCTTCTACCCCCTCCGGGCGACCGTAGCCTGGCCGGAGGTACCCAATTTCCCGTTGGTGTCGGGAACACACTGCCCCCTCGAGTCCAACCCAATCCGAACAGGTCTCTGACGGGAGGTGCTCGGCAGTTCGGCCCGAGGTTCCTCTAGAAACGTCACAGGTACCACGAGTGCTAAGGGTCCGCAGCGCCCGTACCATGGCAGCTGAAGGGGACGGATCTCCTCCCCTCTGGGAGCATCATCAAGACAAGAGTGCATCGATCAAATATTTAATCTTGGCCTCCGTGCGCTCAATGATGCAGTTCGTGAAGATCGTCCAAAATCAGTTGTTGTTCCAGAAAATATTGATGCTGTGCAGAAACTAATAATGTAAGATCATCATGAGACATATTGTGAGACTGTGGCAACCCTAGGCATTAGTTACACCAGGATATATAAAATATTGGTTATTTAGCCATGAAAAAAGTTTGCTCTCGTTGGATGCCATATAATTTGAAGCAATCTTAAAAAGATGCTTGTGACAATTGGTGTACAAAAATGCTCAGGAAATACAATGGCGGCACCTCAAAAAATGTATATAAGATTATAACGGATGACGAATCATGGATCTATGTCTATGAGCCGGAACGTAAACAGTAGTCGACTGTACGGGTGTTTCAAGATAAAGCAAATCCAACAAGTTGTTCGCTCTCGAAGCACTCCGAAGCAAATGGTCGCTAGCTTTTTCATCGAAGCTGGCCATGTGCAACAGTGCCTTTAGAGGAACGTAAAACAGTCAATGCCGAATGGTACACAACCGGAAGTCTTCGGTGAAGTAAGAAAACCAACAGAAACCGTAGGATCGTTTTTTATCAAGACAAAGTGTGCGCGCACATATCTCGTCTAAGAACAGAGCGTTTGAGGGCTCAAAATATAGAATTCATAGGTCATCTGCCATACAGTCCTGATTTAGCACTCAATGACTTCTTTTTGTTCCCGAACATCAAGAATAAATTGCGTGAACAACGATTTTCGTCGGCAGAAGAGGCCGTCGATGCTTTCAAAAACCATCTTTTAGAATGTCTCAAAAAGACTGGAATAAATGCTTTTTTTGTTTGTAATTTACGTCCTCCAACATTAAGTCATATTGGACGGTGAATTAACTAGATGAAATGATGCTCAAATGTGTCCAGGGTCCATAGAGCTTAGAGCTCCCGACATTCGTCTGTAAGGATAAGGGAAAACCCTGGAAAAAACCTTATCCAGGTAACTCACCTTGACCGAGATTCGAACTTGGGACCTCTTGAAAGTGAGGCAGACATCCTACCATCTACGCTACCGAGGTGGGCGAATAAATGCTTTGACGAATGGTTCAAACGAATACAAAAGTGTATTTATCATAAAGGAGAATATTTTGAAAAACAATAAAGCAGTTTTCAGTCACAAATTACTTAATTTTAATGATTAGGCTCAAAAATAAATAGTGTCCCTCATAAAAAACACATAGATTATTCATAAATTACCCTTATACAATACACGTCAGTATTAGGTTGATACATAATATCAAAAATTGTTGCTCTATTGTTGACCTATACGATAGATACAGGTTTATAACTTGTTTATAATTTGTCATTGCATTCATTATATTGAGTGAAAGACGTACTTAGTCAAAGTTATTAGGATACGATAAGAAATTTGAGGTTAAAATTATCTCATGAAAGTAATGTACAATAACATAATGTATTCTAAACTCAATCATTCCTGAACTTCTACAGAACAATCACAGTAATTCTGAATTATCTAAGAGTTCTGACATACCAAGAGACGTGAAGAATTTCCTGCAGGAGGGTTTTCGGAATTCATAAGCCTACAGCACTGAGAGAAATAACTATTCATAAACTTAATACAAACAACAAAATACACAGCATCTTCCATTTGCTGAAGGAACACGAAAGTTTAAATTGAATTGGGAAAGTTTAATTTTCCTATTCAAGTTTTATCGACCGCTGCCAGGAGAAGCCAAGCAGAATGAAGTGCTATCTTCGAAATATTAATTCAGAATATTTGTTCCCTCTGAAGAAGTTGAAGATGAACTAGAGACGACTGAATAAGAAAGAGAGAGAAACTGAAGAAGCAGAAATACTGTAAATATGAAACTAAACAGGAAAAAACTCTCTTTAAGAACAATTAGATTACTTAAGCATTTAGTAATGACAGAATTTTTTATGTTCCTATATAACTCGTTAGCTTCTATCTACATATCAAATTTTCACTCATTTTGCGTGAATATATTTAATTTCAGACTTAAAATCATACTTAGAGATTCTGGAAAGGGTAGGGAATTATTTTAATTTTAAAAAGCTTCCCTCAAGCAAATGTAAAGTAGAACCCCAAACCATTTGAGGTTTGAAAATGCAGACCTTTGATCAAAAGCTCAGTGTGTAATACCACTTCTTTACAAAAAGCAAATATAACGATACAGAAAGACAAGGAGGCCACAAATAAATTTTCAGTGGACTGATGGCTAAACTAAAATTTGTTGTAACTTTAAAATAATCTTTATTGCAAATCAGCCTTTAAGTGCGAGGACAGGGAAGGCATCAGTTTCTGTCATTTTAGAGGTCACCAGAATGCTCTTTCCAAACATCTGAGAATCTAGTTCTGCGTACTTCTGTTTCCCCAACATCTGTATAAATCTTTTTAACATCTGCTGTGGTCTCAGGGGTGTTTGGTATTTATAGTTTATTGACTAGCAGGTTTCTAGGGCAAATTTTAGGCATTTTTATATGAAACACGATTAAATTTATAAATGTAGGGTAGGGAATGATTCTAATTAGAGAATTAGTTGGATCCTTCAGCTGGCACAGCTAGAATGCTGGTCACTTCATCACGGCAACAATCTATTGCTTTTTTAAAAACATTTTATGCAAAGACGTATTGCGAATAATGTAATGTGGATAGAATTGTTTTCTGAGTGAGATTTCAGAACGTTCAATTAATCTTTTTGTATAAAAATAACTTATAAAATAAGATCTGAAGCTTTCCTGACGACGAATATGTTCAAGTTGTTCTCGGGATACAAGCCAGATAAAAAGACGATTAAACATTGAAGTTTCGGGATTGTACATCTCTCTCATCATCAATATATTTATTAAATGTTATAACCACGCAATTAATAACCCAATTAATTATAACCCAATTAATTGTCTATACCTACGCCATCCCCTGACCTGGCATTTAATTTACTGAAAAGTCTTTTGTTCAGTAATGTGAATTTTGATGGTTTTTGTCTTTGTTTATATTTGTGTTGTATCCTGTGATTCATTTGTGTTTATAACATTTAATAAATATCCTGATGATGGGAGAGATGTATGCTCCCAAAACGTCGATTTCTAATCGTCTTTTCACCTGGCTTGCTTCCCGAGAAAAACTTGAACATAAAAATAACTTGTTTACCTCTAGGTTTCTTTTCCTCTGACATTTTGCTAATAGAGTTACGTTAAATATTCTACAGATTTAGTCACAATAAAGAGAATCCCTAAGAAAAATAAACGTTGCTGTAATTTAAATGGAAATTATAACTTAATTAATTTGACTAAATAATATGATTAATTGATAAATCAATCGTCATTGCTTCAATAAATGTTTAAAACTTCTCCGGATAAAATAGCTTTGATATTACTGAGATTGGACAAAGAGGCTTATATCCAAAGATCGTCTGTAGAGGTGTACTTTGGAATGATTGCGATTATTGGCACATGAGGAATGTTGTGCGTGATTGAAATGCAATTGTAAGGGTGAGGGACCTGGCACTAGCTAGCAGCACCGTGCCCAAACTAGAACACTAGAGATCGATACCAACCATTTCATTTTTGTGTAATTGCCTTTGGTTGGAGTACTACATACAACGTAGTAAAGACATGTGCTGATGTCGCGGTTTGCTAAGATAACACTATCAGCTTATTGAACCTTCCTCCGCTCGAACGCTGTCATTTTCGAAACTTAATAAACCAGAAATCTTCAATTTTGACAAGTAGACCACTTGTCTATTTTTGCTGTTATGAATAGACCAACCTGTAAGTTCATATTTATTTTTACGAATCTATTAACTTCTAAATTTGATATGGTCTACTGTAGAGTGCAAACTTTTAAAATAAGAAACCTATTAAGTTTTATACATTTATTAAC